>PVJS01009923.1:0-49216 GCA_004027185.1 Glis glis
CTTGTAATCCCAGTACTTTGGGAGGCGGAGACCGGAGGATCCGGGTTCGCGGCCAGCCTCAGCGCTCTCTCTCTCTCTCTCCCCCTCTCTCCCTGTCTCTGTCTCTGTCTCTCTCTCTCTCTCTCTACCTAGTGAGGCCCTCCACAACTTCATGAGACCCGGTTTCAAAATAAAGTATAAAAAAAAAATAGGGGTGGGGGTGCAGCGCAGAGGTAGAACGCCCCTGGGTTCAATCCCTGGTACCACAAAAAAAAAGAAAGTATGATAAGTATGTATTTTGAAAAATAAGTCCTCAGTCAAGACTAGTGTGGAAAGCAGGTGTCTCTGGCGAACCCTCGTGCTCCCTCGCTCTCAGTTTCTTTGGGGTCAGGAGACACACAGTTGAATGCTGTTGGCACTGATGTTCACATTTGGCATTTTTGAACAAGAATTAAATACGGTTATTTGTACGCAAATGAAGAATCACCATGACAGTGACAGCTACACGTTACATACAAGCTCAGGCGAACTCCAAGTCCACGAGGCGCGTGCACCTTTGATGAACATTCTCAAAATGGGGAACTACTCCTGCGAAATCCAAACAAAACAAGACACAGTTGTTCCTCGGTTTCCATGTAGTTGCTTTCCTCTATCACCCCAGTACTTGGGAGGCTGAGACAGGAGGATCACAGGTTCAAGGACAGCCTCAGTAAGTAGTGAGACTCATCAACCTAGCAAGACCCTGTTTCAAAAAAAAATCGGGCTTGGGGTATAGCTTGAAGGTGAATGCCTCTGGTTTCAATCCCCAGTACCACAAAAATAGATAAATAAATAAATAAATAATAGGAAGAGAGATGGCTTTGCGGGTTCCTGACTCTTCTTCTATGAGGAGCTTTTATGAGAGGTGGGCAGGAGGAGGCGTGTGAGGATGACCTTGGTCCTGTAGTCCCGAGGCAGTTTCTGGGGGTCTGGTCATCCCTAGGGTCCTCAGGCTTATTGGGGTCTTCATTATCTGATCAATAGATAAGTGGGGAGTCCCCTAAGCTATAGGTTTCTCAAGATATTGTATGTGTCTTGTTAACAATGCACAGGGCAGTTAGTTTCTTTCCATTAACTCTGGGATCTACAGATGGTCCAGGAATTTGAGAGAGACAGGCGTGGGAAAGAGAACCAGTTTGGGGAGTAAAGGTTGAGACACTTTAGCACCAGGTTCTTACATTAAAGTTATATTTTACATTTCCTTCCTGTTTCCTTTCTACTGATTTATTTCTTCTGTCCTACATCAAAAGGAAAAGGGGAAGTTTGGCTGAAGGCCACGGGAGTCGCAGGGTGGCTTTCTCCCGATGGCAGAGCGTTGCATTCTTCAACACAGTCATTTGAACATGAATGTTCTCTGCTGGCCCCGGCTGCCTGGTCTAAGCCAGGGAACCTGGCTTTCCCCATGAGCTGTCAACCTTTCCCCAGTGTTGTTCAAATCTCTGCGGCCTTCAATACATCTGCTTTCATTGTGCAGCCTGAATGCATATCTGGCAGCCTGGCAGCCAGGCACACCTTTGAAGTCTTCTTGAGGACGTCTAACACTCACTCACTGACGGTGATGTATGAGTCTCGGCCCTGCTCATGAAGGGGAAGGACAAAGCCTGAAATAGCAGCTTCCAGCTCAGGAGAAGCGACTCTGAGCTACAAAGAGTGGTCAGACTCGGAGCTTCTTCCAGTGAGCATTGTCACAGCCATAATCTAAAGACCCGACCATGTAACTTAGAGGAAAGAAAATGTATTTTCTTACAGTTTCGGGTTCAGGTCATGTGAGGCCGGGGACCGTGGATCTCAGGGCATGGCGGCGGGAGGCAGAGAGAGGGAGAGCACATGGGCTGTGCTCCTCACATCATGGAGGCCGGAAGCAAAAGCAAGTGCAGGGGGAGGAGGAACCATATATAATCTCCAAGGCCGCACCTCCAGGGATCCACCTCCTCCATCCACACTCTACCGGCCTATTGGATACCACCCAGTAAATCCATTACAATGGATTTATCCACTGCTGGGATTATAGCCATCGTGGCTCAATTACATCAGCCCCAAACATTAACAAATGAGCTCTTTAGGGGACATTTTACATCTAACTATAACAGAGCTACAGCTGAGCAGCCAGAGAGACCGCTCCTGTCGGATGCCTTCATCCCTGACATCCTTTCCCAGATGCATAACTCTGGTCTTTAGTGCTTTTATATCCTGAGTTGGCACCAGCCCTTCCTCCTGGGAAAGGTAAAAGTCCAGAAGCTGATGTGCCATTTGCAACACAGCAGAGACACGGAGGACAAGACCCAGGTGGGAGAGGCTGGTCCCCCAGGACAGGAGGCAGGATGACCTCAGGGAGCGGGATGGTCTCCATCTAAATGAGAAGCATTTATTTCATGTATACCAGCAACAAAGATAGCCAACACCTCAAGCCCACAGTAGATAAATCTGAGTTTAAAAAAAAAAAACTTACTTATAGCCAGGCGTGGTGGCATATGCCTATAATCCCAGTACTTGGGAGGCTGAGACAGGAGGATCGCAGGTTCAAGGACAGCCTCAGCAAATAGTGAGACTCTTATCAACCTAGCAAGACCCTGTTTCAAAAAGAAATATAAAATAGGGCTGGGGGTGTAGCTCAGAGTTAGGATGCCCCTGGATTCAATCTCCAGTCCCACAAAAAAATTACTGATGGTTGATTTTTTAATTATTGTTTAGATCATTGTATAGATGATATTGATGTGGCAACAACAAATGTGTCAAGGTGTCTCTTGAATGCTTATTATTTGTCTCTAATAGTCTTAGACTACAGCTTTAGCCAAAAGTAAATAGGGGAGGGTGGCGGGTTTCTGGACATTGAAGAAGCCATCCAACCAGCACAGTGTGTATGCATGGGCTCTAAGGTGATACACGCACGTCTTGTGATGCGGGTACACACAGTGGATTCTCTTTCAGTTATGGCTCTGCAACCCTCTTCGCATACTTCTCCTGATATGCTGGTGCACCATGGACTGTGAGCTCCTCCACGTGGGAAACCCGATGCTTACCTTTCATGCTGCCATCCTCTAGCCCACAGTAAATGGACCATAAATGCCCACTCAGTGCACCGCTGCATCAGGTCCAGCCTGGTCAGGGAGGGAATGCAGCAGACTGCCTGATTTGCAGGCTGTGGGAGTTTGAACAGGTCACGTGAACAAGTCTCTCTATGCTGTGATAGTTGGTCTGGTTTGTCAACTTGACCCCCCTCAGATCATGTGACTTTGGTTGTGTAACAGCAGATTGAACCGGAAGTCTTGCCCTAGATGTGGGTAGCAGGGTTCTGATAGGTGCAGGACTTGGATAAAAGAAGGAGAAAGCTGCATAGAGCTGAGCCGCGACTCTTCCTGAAGAAAACGCATCTGCTCTCGTCTGAGATCGTCGGTCTCCAACTTCGCTGTTTCCTTGAAGAGCTTCTTGATCTTCTGCTCTCGTCTGAGATCGTCGGCCTCCAGCCTTCGAGCTGAAACTTCACCGTCGTTTCTCCAAAGAGCTTCCTGATCTTCACATCTTGGACTGGACTGAATTGGTGGTTGCTTTAATCCTAAGGCTCCAGCTCTTAGACCGCCCAACCAGCTGCTGGTTCCTCTGATTCTTCACGTGCAGTCGAAACCCAGGACTACATTGTGAGCCGATCTAATAAATCCTTTTTTTTCTCCCTTCCTTTCTTCATTCTGTGAATTCTGTTGATCTAGCGAACCCTGACCAATACAAATATCTACATTTCTTTATCAGTAAGATGGGAATTTACCTACCTCCAAGGATTGTTGTGGAAATTAAATGAGTTATCACATCCATTAGGAGGGCTACTCTCAAAAAGAGAGAGAGAGAGAGAGAGAGAGAGAGAGAGAGAAAGAAAGAAAGGGAAAGAAAGGAAGAAAGAAAGAAAGAAAGAAAGAAAAAGAAAGAAAGAAAGAAAGAAAGAAAGAAAGAAAGAAAGAAAGAAAGAGAAACCAGAAAATAACAAGGGTTGGTAAGGATGTGGAGAAATTGGAGCATGTGCACACTGTTGATTGGAGTATAAAATGGTACTGCCACTTTGAAAATCTGTATAGTGGTTCCTCAAAAATTAAAAATAAAATTACCATGTGGTCTAAAATTCTACTTTCTGGTATATACTTAAAAGAATTAAAAACGGTATCTTTTTATTTTCCTTTTCTTTTTTCCAGGGGGTGTGGGGTGGGAAGGTACTAGGATTGAACCCAGGGGCATTCTACCTCCGAGCTATACGCCAGCCCTATTTTATGTTTTATTTTGAAACAGGGTCTTGCCAGGTTGTTGAGGGTCTTGCTAAGTTGATGAGGCTGGTCATGAACCTCCGATCCTCCTGTCTCAGCCTCCCAAGTACTGGGATTACAGGTGTGAGCCACCACGCCTGGCTCTGAAAATAGGATCTTGAAGACATATTTGTACACTCATGTTCATAGTAGGATTATTCACAATAGCTAATATGTGGCAGGAATCCAAGTGACCTTTGATAGATGACCTTTGACAGTGACCTTTGACAGATAAGTGACCTTTGACAGCCTTTAAAACGAAGGCAATTCTAACATATGCTACAACCTGGATGAACCTTAAGCAAATTATGCTGAGTGAAATAAACCAGTCACAAAAGATACACGCTGAATGCTTCCACTTATATGAGGTACCTAAAGTAGTCAAAATCATAGAGACAGAAAGCAGAATGGAGGTTTCCAGAGGATGAGGGAAGAGAGAAATAGGGTATTATTGTTGGATAGGTACCAAGTTTCAGTTTACATGATGAAAAGAGTTATGAAGATGGAGGATGGTAACAGTTGCACAACATTGTGAATGTATTTGATACCACCTACCTGTGCAATTAGAAATGGTTAAGACAGTAAATTTCACAATGTGTATTTTAATACAATATACAAACTGGGGGGGAAAGAAAATTAAATGGGTAATCTATGAAGCACTTAGAATAGATCCTGGCTTTAGTTACCACAATTCCCACCAACACCTTTATCCCCATCCTCCAGCCAAAAGAAAGCATAGCCTCAGAGCCATAATATCATCAAGCTATCAGCGTCTACACACTAGGAATGACTCTTTACTTGCCTACCCCACTCAACTTCACGCTCCCTAAGATGGATCCCCTTTTCAGAGCTCTATCCCCAGCACTCGGCTCAGTGTTTGACACACACTAGTTACTCATTGCTCTGATTTTAATACGGTTTGAGTGATGCCCAAAGACCCACTGTGACTGAAGGCTCCATCTACAGGGTGGTGCGTGGGACCTTTAAGAGGTGGGGCTTAGTGGGAGATGCACAGGTCAGTGGGGTTGTGCCCTGGGAAAGGATCATAGGACTCGGGTCTCTCTGACTCCCTGTTGGTGATGCAGGCTCTTCTACATGATGCAGTTGAGAGAAAGGGCCCTCACCAGAATGGAGCCAATGCCAGCATCATGCCCTCGAACCCCCAAAACTGTGAGCTAAACAAACCTTTTCTTCTTCATCAGTAGCCTGTGTCGGGCATTTCATTATAGTGATGAAAAGCTGACTGATACACTGACTAAGTGCTTGGTTGCTTTTGGAATAAATGAATGAAGGAATGAGCAAATATCGCTCTCCTGATGTCCTCTTTTTTTAAGTCCCCTTTTAATATAATGATGGTGCAGAGCTATCCTCAAGCAGGCTCCATACATCACCCTCATCTTCTTGTCATAAAACATGTTAGCATTCTCTGAAAGCATACCTTCTACTAGAACAATAGAGAGGGCAGCGAGATGTCGAGAGGAAGCTAAGAGTACCAACACATGTGAAATCGCTCAGCTGGGGAGAATTCACAGGAAGCTAATTGTATCCTCAGATGCATTTAGACACAGGAGGCTTGTGCGCGACCAACTCAAATTTCAGGTCAGCAAGCCAACATAAAACACAGGGATCGGGAGCCATACGCCTCGACCTTTGCGCAAGAAGAGAGGCAGGTCATCACTCCAATTACTGCCGGCAGAACCAGAAGTCTAGCATGCCATTTAAATTTAGAATCAAAGATATTTATCAGATGAAAAGCTCCTAGAGACAAAACAGTGTAGAGCTCTCATAGTACAGATGAGACAACAGGGCCAGAAAGAAGAAACCAGGCCAGCGGCACAAGGCTCAGTGTGGGTAGAGTCAGGACTCGAACACGGGAATCCCGAGCCCTAGTCATTCCTTTCCCCTCTGCGGAATCAGGGTTGAAGGCCATCATCAGAGGGTGATTTGTAACAGCCCGTGGAGTACACGCCTCACTTGTCCATGACTAAATACGGGTATTTACACTTTCACGCCAACAAGCCTGTATTTGAACTTTGACATGATCATGATGCTGTTTCAGATTTGGAAACTAGTGTGGTAGAACCATGACGTGTGTCCCTGCACACACTTAACGGTTTCATTACTTCCCAATAGGGCTACCCTACAGACCAAGCCTTTAACACACGGACCATTGGGGGACACTTATCTAAACCATAACAGGGCAGCTAAAAAGCTTCTGCATGGTAAAATAAAAAAACAGCAAAGTCAAAAGGCAACCCATAGATTGGGAGAAAATATTTGCAAACCACATATCTGCTCTGGTGTTAAAATCTAAAATATGTAAGAAACTCATATAACTCAATAGCAAAACCATCCAATCTAACACATGGTCTAACTTTTAAATGCTCAACATTATTAATTATCAGAAAAGTGCAAGTCAGAACCACAATGTGATATTATCTCACATCTCTTAGATTGGTTATTATCAAAAAGACAAGAGATAGCCAGGTGTTGTGGTGCACGCTTGTAATCCCAGTACTTGGGAGACGGAGACCGGAGGATCTGGATTCACGGCCAGCCTCAGCTACTTAGTGAGGCCCTCCACAACTTAGTGAGACCCTGTTTCAAAATAAAGAATAAAAAATAGGGCTGGGGGTATATCCCGGAGGTAGAATGCCCCTGGGTTCAATCCCTGGTACCACCAAAAAAAAAAAAAAGACAAGAGATGACAAATGGCCGGGTGTGGTGACACGCACCTGTAATCCCAATATACTTGGGAGGCTGAGACAGGAGGATCACAGGTTCAAGGCCAGTCTCAGCAACTTAGTGCGACCCTCAGAAACTTAATGAGACTCTATTTCAAAATAAAAAGTAAAATAGGGCCAGGAGTGTAGCTCAGAGGTAGAATGTCACTGGGTTTAATCAGAAGGGCCACAGAAAGAGAGAGAGAGAGAGAGAGAGAACACACAAATGTTGGCAAGGGTGTGGGAGAAAAGGAACCCTTGCACACTGTTGATGTGAATGTAAATTGATGAGCCATTATGGAAAATGGTATGGAGTTTTCTCAATAAATTAAAAACAGAACTACCATACAACCCAACAATCCCTCATCTGGGTGTATACCTCATCTGGGTATATATACCACTTCATAGGGACATCTACACTTCCATGTTCATTGTAACATTCTTCACAATGGCCAAGATATAGACTCAACCTAAATATCTGCCAATGAGTGAATGGGATAAAGAAACTGTGGTATATGTACAAAGGAATATTATTCAGCCTTTAAAAAAAATAAGGAGATCCTGACATTTGCGACACAACACAGATGAATCTGGGGGACATTGTGCTAAGTAAAATAAGCCAGACATAGAAACAAAAATACTGCATGGTCGCTTTCACTTATACAAGGAAGCTTGGAGAAGTACTTGGATACATAGATATAGAGGGTGGAATGGTAGTTATGAGGGGCTGGGGAAATGGGGAGCTACAGGTGTGTGTCATCCTTGGAGAGAAGGAGGGCAGTAAAACACCAGGTCCCTGAAGTTCCTCTCGGTTCCCAAGAACCTAGTCAAGTAAGGGTATAATGAGAGCGAGGCTGGGCCAGAATGCCCAGATAAACATCATCTCTTGAAGGACACTGGCTTTCTCCCATGTCTACTGGGAATTGGGGCAAGCTGGTGCTATGTGTAGAAAGTCACTTTCTTGCATGCATGTCAAAGTTTCCTGGGAGGCTAGTCATAAAATGGGACAAAGCAGGCTAAGCTAGTGACATCATTGCTTCTGGAGGCTAACGTGTAAGACCCATCTCCCTTTGCTACCTGGTGCAGAGTGGAAGGCACGGCGGGGAGAATGAGTGCCACTCCTTCAGCCAGCCACCATTAACCAAGGCATATCGAGGGACAGAGGAGCTCCTTTCTGGCAGAGCACCGTGAGGTATGGGGGTGTTCTCTGCCCAGTCAGTTACCCCTGGACTTTCCCCGTATGCTTTTTTCAATAAACATTATGTCTTGCTGGTCACCTCCGGGCATTTTCTTTGGTCTCTCAGCAACCTCTCCCACTGCCCTAGCATGACTGGGCTGAGGACAGTACATAGGTCACGGGATACAAAGCTGCAGTCATATAGGATGAATTCGCCTAGAGATCCGATGTACACTATGAGGACTATAGTTAATATTGTATCGTATCCTGGAGATTTTAGATGGTCTTATCATTAATAAAAGGGGGAGTAACTGTGTGAGGTGATGGATTTTAATTAACTTCACTGTAGTAATCAATTCACTGTGTCTATGTACTGTCAAAATATCATGTGGTGTACCTTGAACATAGGCAATAAAAATAATAAAGAAACCTTTCCTACTGCTCTATTATTACGGAATTGGAATAAAAATAACAACCACTTTTGGACCACATAACATGGTCTACAGATTGTGGAAAGTGCTTAGTGCATATTCTCTCACTCACTCCACACAATACCCATGAAATAGCTACTATGGCCATCTCCCTCTGAGCTACACCCCCAACCCTTTTTTCTGAAACAGGGTCTCACTAAGTTGCTGAGGCTGGCCTCAAACCTGTAGTCCTCCTGTCTCAGCCTCCCAAGTACTGGGATTATAGGTATATACCACCATGCCTGGCCTGCCCTTCCTTCCTTCCTTCCTTTCTTCCTTCTTTCTACTAGGGGTGGAACCCAGGGCCTCACACCTGCTAGGCAAGTGCTCTACCACTGAGCTACACCCAAGTCCATCACTGTAACCTTTTTGTTCAATGTAAATGCCCTGGTACCCACATGCATGTATTTTGGTGAACATATGTGTGCATTTCGGATGGAGATTATCTACAGATGGGAGAGAAAATGCTGAGTCGCAGTGTGAGAAGATGCTCAACATTTGTAGACACTGCTGAAGAGTTTTCCAAAACAGCTGTACCAACTTCCATAACTACCAGCAGTGTAGGATCCTTCCCATTGCTCTATATCCTTCTCAGTATTAGATATCACCTGACATTTTCAATGTAGCCATTCTAGTGTGGGTATAGTTATATATCTTTGTGATTTCCCTGATTCCAATGAGGCTGAAAATTTTGCATGGGTTATTTGTTTGTTTATTGTTTGTTTGGGGGGCTATTTAGATATTCTCTTTTGTGAAGTGAATGCTAAAAACCTTTGCCCATTTTTCTACTAAGTTCGCTGCCTTTTTATTACTGATGAGTGAGGATCTCTGCATGTTAGGAAAATGGGTCCCTTGTCAGATAAATGTGCTGCAAAGACAAACATCCCAGGGTCTGACTTTTACCTCTTTTAATGATCTGTGTTGAAGAACAGAAACTTTCAGTTTTCATGTAGTCCATTTTCCCATGTCCTTTTTTTTTTTTTTTTTGCGGTACTGCGGTACTGGGGATTGAACCCAGGGACATTCTACCTCTGAGCTACACCCCCGGCCCTATTTTTTTTTTTTATCCTTTATTTTGAAACTGAGTCTCATGAAATTGCGGAGGGCCTCACTAAGTAGCTGAGGCTGGCTGTGAACCCGGATCCTCTGGTCTCCGCCTCCCAAGTACTGGGATTACAAGCGTGCGCCACCACGCCCGGCTCCTTTTTTTCCTTTCTGGTTAGAGCTTTCTGTATCCTGTTTAAAATAATTTTGCCCACCCTCAGATCATGAAGCTGCTCTCCTGTCTCCTTCCAAAAGGATTTTATTCTTGTTTCTGCTTTTGTTTCTGGTTTGGTTTGCGTTGCTTTTTTCTTTCACAATTACATCTACAATCCACCTGTCATGTTCTTTTCATTTGAATATCCAACTGACCTGGCAGCATTCACTGGGGGAAAAAAAATCATCTCCCCACCACATTGTAGTGTTGCCTTACAAATAAAGTGACTGGACTGGATATGTGTAGGTTTGTTTCTGGACACCCTATTTTATTACTGGCTACGTCCATTCATATGCCAATAGTACACTGTCTTGACTGCTACAGTTTTTAATACCTCTTGGTATCTAGTAGTTTCCTTCACCTACTTTTTTCTTTTTCTAGATTGCCTTAACTAGTCTTAACCCCTTTACATTTCCACACAAATTTTAGAACCAGCTTGAAAATTTCTACCCCCAAAAGACATGTGGAAAGGGGTTAGTTGGGATGGGATAGATCAATTTAGGAGAACTTGGTATTTTCATAATGTTGGGTTTTCTGATATAAATATTTATATAAATATATAAATATGACAGATTCATCCATTTATTGGTCTTCTTTAAGTTCTTCCAATTACATGTCACAGTTTTCAGAAGAACTTCTGTTAAACCTACTCCCAAATATGCAGGTTTTTATGCTTGTGTAAATGTAATTTCATCAAGATTTTACTTTGTTTATTGCTGCTAACATGTAAAATAGTTTTGTATATTGACCTATATCCAGTACCCTTGCCAAGTTTATGTATGAGTTGTAATAATTTGTGTATTGATTCTTTTGTATTTTCTACATACACAATCACTCCCACCCGCAATGAATGGCAACAGGACTTTCTTCCCCAACCATCATTGTTTTTATTTCTTTTTCTTGCCTTATTGCATTGTCTAGGACTTCCAGGAAGTGGTGATAAGAAAAGGAGGAAATCTTTGTTTTATTCTAGTCCTTAAAGGAAAAGTTTTCAATATTTCATCATGAAGTATGATATTTGCTGTAGGCTTCTTCTAGATCATTATTGGATTAATGGTGTACTCTCCTATTTTTCATTAGCGTGTTTTCTTCAAATAGGAAATCTGATCATGTCACTCCTTAGAGATTTTCAATATGCCTATAAGTCTCTCTGGAGCAGGCCCTAAAACTTTATGTTTCCTATGCTCTTTACCCTCCGACCTCAATCACTTTGGTTTCTTGGGTGTGCCATACTTCCATCCCCCAGAATTCCTTTGTACATGCTTATCCCCTCCCTTGGAAGGATATTACAACATTCTCTTGTTAAATTTTACTCATTCTTCAGACCTCTACTGAAGCCTTCCCTGACTACTGACCCCCAAACAGGTGAGGCTCTTCAGGAATAAGTTCCGAGAACCACCTGCCTTTCCTTGATAGTTCTAATTTCCACCAGACTCACTACGACTGCAAACATTTTAGGAACCAAGACTACTTTTCTCCCCACTATAATACCAGGCTCCAGCACAATGTCCAGCTCCAAGCTCGGTGGTTGAATGAATGAATTGGTTAATGAACTTAACTCTTTTTCATCTCTCTTAGTCTCGGTTCCCAATGCCATAAAATGAGCTTTGCTTCTTTTGCCTTTGACATTCATTTTATGATTTGGTTGGAGAATAGAATTGGTGCAAAAAGTATGAGTCAACTTTTAACACCTGTGAGGAATGCTCTACTTTTCTGGTCTCCATGGCTTTGCTGAATTTGAAAACATCAAGGTCTTTGGGGATGCTTTGTGACTGTGATCATTAGTTCTCTGAGCTCATCTTAAGCTCCTCAGAAGCAGATAGCAGGCTCTGGCCACAGAGGAGCCCTGCCATCTGAAAATAGAATGCCCTAGACCAGAGCTTCGCTGCACATGGGGCCTGTATTCTAGAACCAAAGTCACGCTAACTTCCCTATCATGGAGTTTCTCTAGCTACTTCAAAAACCAAATCCATTAAGAACTCATCTTCACCATTGAAATGAAGCCCTTTGATGGATGAAAATACAGACAACTCCAGATGAATTAGAAGATAAATGTTTGCATGGCAAAAAGAATCATTTGTAAAATCAAATAGTTCTCCGTTTTAAATTCACCCAGTGTGCTTATTGAAGAGATTGACATAAAATTATGACTCCACTAAAAAAAAAAAAGCCATTTGAATGCATCAGTCCATTTTCTCTGTAAAGCATGATAAATCAAAATGCTCCAGAGTGGCCCAATTGCTCTCTTATCACTTGTTCGTGTAACCTAGTCACTTTCTGAAATTACTGTGTTTATTATTTGGTGATTTATTTTGCTTTTAACTTGCCGGACCCAACAAAAGCAAAAACCCCATGAAGACAGGGGTCTCATCGGCTCTGTTTGCCACCGCGTGTCCCAGGACCTAGCACAGGGCTTGGATGACCGCTGGCACTTGATGCCTACTCGCTCAAAGAACGACCAGACCAACCACCATTCCACTTACCTACTATAGACACAAAAGAGATGATGTCAGATCAGAGGTAACTGCGTGGGGTGGAAACTGTTCACTATGGAAAAATCCATCTACCTCTAAAATAAACAGTGAATCACTTAATGCCGACTAGAACCTTTTTTTTTTTTTTTTTGCGGTACCGGGGATTGAACCCAGGGGCGTTCTACCTCCGCGCTACACCCCCGGCCCTATTTTTTATACTTCATTTTGAAACCGGGCCTCACGAAGTTGCGGAGGGCCTCACTAAGTAGAGAGAGAGAGAGAGAGAGAGAGAGAGAGAGAGAGAGCTGAGGCTGGCCGCGAACCTGGATCCTCGGGTCTCCGCCTCCCAAAGTACTGGGATTACAAGTGTGTGCCACCACGCCCGGCCGACTAGAACCTTTTTAAAAGTTAAGCTCCCTTTCATCTTTTCTTTATGAAATCTGGCAAACTCCTTTGTTGTTAATGTTGTTGTTGTTGTTGTTGTACTGGGGACTGAACCCAGGGGCATTCTACCTCTGAACTCTACCCCTAGCCCTATCTTATTTTTGTTTGTTTGTTTGTGCTACTGGGTATTGAACCCAGGGGCATTCTACCTCCAAGCTCTATCCCCAGCCCTATTTTTTATTCTTTAGTTTGAAACCGGGTCTCACTAAGTTGCAGAGGCCTCACTAAATAGCTGAGGCTGGCCACGAACCCAGATCCTCCAGTCTCAGCCTCCCAAGTACTGGGATTACAAGTGTGCGCTGCCACGCCCGGCTCCCTATCTTATTTTTATTTTGAAACAGGGTCATACAAAGTTCCTGAGGGCCTCAGTAAGTTGCTGAGGCTGGCCTTGAACCTGTGATCCTCTTGTCTCAGCTTCCCAAGTACTGAGATTACAGGCGTGTGCCACCACGCCCATCTTGGCAAACTCCTTCAACCAACTGCATTTATAAATCTGCCTAGCACTGACAACCATTAACATTTCATTCTCAATTACACCACGTGTGTAACCCAGGTCCCCTGAAGCTTCTCTCTGTCCTCATGTTGCCTTCAGTCTGAGACCCAGGCTGATGGGAAAGCCTATTTCTAGAACATTCCCTGCCCATGGAAGAGGCGAAAGAGATGACGACAAAGCATCCCTTGGCTTTGACATGACCCAAGTTACGCCTACTCTCGTCGCCCTGACCAAAGCAAGTCCCATGGGCTAGCCCGACACCACTGGCGCAAAGAAGGAACTGGAATACTTGGTTAACCAGTTATGCACTCGAACACACTCTGGTTTCAGCTTCAGGAGCCTCTGAGAGAGAGAATGATGGAAAATTCCAGTCCAAACTCAAAAAGAAAAAGAAATAAGAACTGTTCTCATTTTACCCTGGAAAGCCACCTAGGGACTGCACTTGGCCAGTTCTGAATTTATACAGAAGTACAGGGGACATGAGCTGATTCCCATCCAGCACATTGAGAACCGGCCTCTCCAGACCATAGCGCCCTCCCCAGTGGGGGACAGCACTGGGAAAGGATTTGCTCATGAATCCCCCAGCCCCTGCTCGCCACCTTCCCCAAGCGCTCGCAGTCCTTCTTGTACAACTTGCCTCAAATCGAGAGCAGAATTCTGGAACCTGCAGCCTCTTAATTCCCAGTGACATTACCTTAAGGCAGGCTGATTTGACTAACAGCAGCCAGCTTTTAGGAGTGATCTTTCAGCAAAAGCTACTCTTCTGAGCCACTACTTTGGGCAAATTGTGGGCCCCTCCTCCTGGGACTCATTACTTAAAGGGGAGAGTCTTGTTTTTAAAGAGACTAAGAAGTGATAACAGACGAGTCAAGGCAGGAGATTTCTGAGAGTCCCGATTTCGGGCCATGTAAATGAAATGGAAGAGGTGACTGGAGAAGCCAGTGGTAGAATGATTTGGGTGAGAAAAAAATAAATAACTACAAATTTGGCAACATTTAGGGATCTTTTACCATGCCGGTGACATGCTGTATCATGACCTGGAGAGAGTTCTAGAAGACACATGGCCCCAAGCACCTGAAGTGCCAGCAGGCTAGCAGGGAGACAACAAATATTTTTCATACCAGGCGTGGTGGTGCACGCTTGTAATCCTAGTACTTTGGGAGGCGGAGACCAGAGGATCTGGGTTCGCGGCCAACCCTAGCGCGCATGCGCGCGCGCACGATCTTTCTCTCTCTCTCCCTCTCTCTCTCCCTCTCTCTCTCTCTCTACCTAGTGAGGCCCTCCGCAACTTCGTGAGACCCAGTTTCAAAAAAATAAAGCATAAAAAACATAGGGCCAGGGGTGTAGCGCGGAGGTAGAACGCCCCTGCGTTCAATCCCCGGTACCGCAAAAAAAAATATATATATATTTTTCATGAAATGGATAAAATGGGGTTATTTGAAAAAATAAATAGGATGATCACTCATCCAGCCTGGGACAACCAGGGAGCTATCACAGTGCTAAATTTAGAGGCGAGGACGAGTGGGAGTGAGCCGGCTGGGAGTGGCAGTGGGTTGGAGTGGGGTCTGATGAGGAAGAGGCTTCTGGGCACAGGGCGGGGTGCAGAGCGGTGAGAACGAGGTACCCTTCAGACTTGCCCTGCAGCTGGAAGGGGCTGCACTCAGAGTGCACGGGGGAAAATGAGCCAGGAGAGAGAAGCTGGTCACAGAGCCCCACGTCAGCCATATTTACAAAAGGAAACAGAGTGGGTGGTGCACGAGGGTAAAAGATGCTCCACTGAGCTGGGTGTGGTGACGTGCACCTGTAGCCCCATTACTTGGAACGCTGAGACAGGAGGATTGCAGGTTCGAGGCCGGCCTAACAACTTAGTGAGACCCTGCTTCAAAATTAAAAACAAAAAAGGCTGAAGGTGGAGCTTGGAGGTAGAATCCTCCTGGGTTCAATCCCCAGTACCAAAAATTTTATTTTATTTATTTTTTTGTGGTACTGGGGATTGAACCAGGGGCATTCTACCTCCAAGCTCCACCCCCAGCCCTATTTTTTATTCTTTATTTTGAAACAGGGTCTCACTAAGTTGTGGAGGGCCTCACTAAGTAGCTGAGGCTGGCCGCAAACCTGGATCCTCCCATCTCAGCCTCCCAAGTACTGGGATTACAAGCGTACGTCACCACGCGTGGCTCCAAAGATGTTTAAAAAAAAATGATGCTCTACTTAATGGTCATTAAAACTTATCCCATGACCCCAGTGTAAAATCTGGCCAGCACCTTCTCCATGTCAAATCCGAAGCCCAGCTGGAGGAAAGACGAGCCGGCCTCTGAGAACACAAAAGGAAAAAAGAACATTTGCTCCGCGTTAAACATTTACAAGAAAATCCATCTCCTTGACATGCCAAGTGGTACTCTGCTAACCGCAGGACCGATGGCCCATTCCCGCATAAAACGTGGTATTGCTGTGGTCTTACACCTCTCTAGGCCCATGCAGTCAGGAGCTTGAAGCGACACCTGGCCTGTGGCACCAGGAAAGCACATTGGTTGACCTCCTGCAGCGGCTGCTCCTCCCAACTGACAATGACTGTGTTGTCAGGAATGCTGTGAGCCAGTGGCTAGATAAAACGGCTACTACAAATGAAGTCGTGTAAGCTTGCAATTCAATAAACAACATGAAAGACGGGGGTAATAAGTGCTCAAAACGCATCGTTTCCTAATCGTTTTACTGTATTTTACTGCGGTCTTTGTTCTGGAGGTTGTTTGTATTTATTTTATCTGTGTGGTAGAAATATTGTGTTTCTACTCCGCGTTCAGCAAACATCACACGGGCAGCTTGAAATCACACGGTAAGAATATTTACACCATGGAAACTGATAAATACCATGAATAAGGTCCTCCCCTCCCGCTCACATCCCCTATCCTGAGCTGATTGTTAAACATTGACCAGCAGACCGCTGATCTCATAGGCCGTGTTAATATCTTATGTCAATAGGATAATATACATGTTAGCTATTCTTCCCTGCCCTTGCTGCCTTAAACCCTAAGCAACCCAAGACACGTGCACAGGCCACACAAACACCCCATCTCTACCCACCTGCATCTCTCATGGTCGTTGACGCTTCTTTTTTTTTTTTTTTTGCGGTACTGGGGATTGAACCCAGTGGCATTCTACCTCTAAGCTACCCCCAGCCCTATTTTTTATTCTTTTATTTGTTTTGTTTTGTTTTTGTGGTACTGGGGATTGAACCCAGCAGCATTCTACCTCTGAGCTCCACCCCCAGCCCAATTTTTTATTCTTTATTTTGAAACAGGGTCTCACTAAGTTGCAGAGGGCCTCACAAGTTGCTGAGGCTGGCCACGAACCTGCAATTCTCCTGTTTCGGCCTCCCAGATACTGGGATGACAAGCGTGCCCACCATGCCCAGCTGTATTCTTTTATTTTGAAACAGGGTCTCACTAAGTTGTGGAGGGCCTCACTAAGTAGCTGAGGCTGGCCGAGAACCTGTGATCTCCTGTCTCAGCCTCCCAAGTGCTGGGATGACAAGCGTGTGCCACCACACCCGGCTTCATTGACACATCTTTAGAATATACTCTGCTCTTCCTCCTTTCTCACAGATAAACACCATGACATGCAAGTCAAACCCTTCCTTGCTGGGTTTGTGTTAGTCAGCTTTCCGTCACTGTAACAAACACCTGAAATAATCAAGTTATAAAGAGAAAAGGGTTCTTTTGGCTCAGAGTTTTAGAGATTTCAGTCCATGATCAACTGGCCCATTGCTTGCATGCCGGGGACACACAACATGCAGGAGTGACTGGTGGGGCAAAACCACTCTCCTCCCTCATGGTTGGGAAATGAAAGAGAGAAAGATGATGAGACTGAGGTCCTGCAGGTCCTTTCGAGGACACACCTACCATGACCTGAAAGCCTCCCACTAAGCCCCACCTCTAAAAGTTTCCACTGCCTCTCAATAGCACCCCCCTGAGGGCAAAGCCTTTAATGCATGAGTCTTTGGGAAACACCCAAACCACAATTTCTCAATGTTTTCAACTATAAAATGGGTCATGATAACAAAGATCTCAAAGGTACTGCAACCAATTGGAAATCTTTGCTTTGATATACCACCTCTTAAAACCATCCTAATCAATGTAGCGAAAATATTATTTACTGAAAACAAAGGCAAGGCCAGTAGGGTCCTCACTGCCCAGTTCTATCATGTGCTTACCATGGAAACTGAGGCACAGACCTAACCACCCCATGCCTCTGTTTCCACACCAGTAAATCCATCTCTGTCATCAATGACCTCCATCCTCAGCGATGTCCACCAGTCATCTCTATTTTGAAGTAACATCATTACCCATTTTAAAGAAGATTTTTTAAATTAAAGGATCAGAATGCAGCAAAACAGAGCATGAAATCCTTATTAGAGAAGTACTAATGATTTCAGAAGTGGCATTTACCTGCAGTGCCATAAAAATCAACATGAAACAAATGAGCAGAAATTGCGAATAACCATTTAGTAGAATGGGCATTTATTCTTTGAAAGACTCTTCTAACCCCAAAGGGCCCAGGCAAGAAAATGGAACATTCAATCAAGCTGAAGAATACACACATGGACTTCAAGGTCAAAGGCTGACCTTGAAGTTGCCCTGGATCAGGGCAAGTCCAATTCTGAAGAAAATTCCCTGAGTAGAGGTACCATATACTAATTGCCCACAGTCAACCCAGAGACACATTTGAGGGGGAAATTGCAGAAGTACCATGGGACAAGTCTAAGCCAGGACAGGATCAGACAAACCTGGAGGAAGGGGCAGCCACCTGTAAGCCACCCTGCGGCACTTTGATCTGAAACCAAAACTCTGACCCCAAACCATCAGGCCAGAATGTAGCACTAACGATTCAAGTAAGGATAATCACCATTGGCAGCAAGGGGGTGCCCCATGAGAACCCCACCAGAAAAGCCTCGCCTGTCTCCCCACGAGCCCGGGAAGGTGCTTTGGCATAAACCACGCACGGGCCCCAGGCAGAGAATTTGTCACCCGTCTATAACAACAATACATAAAATTAATATTTTATTCTTGCCGGAAGTGAATCCAAGTTTTTAAAGGATGAAACGTATGATTAAAAGGAAAGAAGAATTCAAAATTGCAAACTAAAAGTGAGATGGAAAGCAAGTATTGTTCACAGTAAAAAAAAATAAATAAGTAAATGAAAGCATCCAGTTTGCAAATCATTTTTTTAAAGTTGGCAAATATCATAAAATCCATAAAAATCTGGAAAATGACATAAGTAGAATATTATCAATTAATTTTGCTTTGTTTTGTTTTGTTTTGCTTTGCTCTTTGGTGCTGGGGATGGAACCCATAGGTGTTCTACCTCTGAGCTACACCCCCAGACCTATTTTATTTTTTATTTTAAAACAGAGTCTCACTAAGTTGTGGGAGGCCTAAGTTACTGAGGCTGGCCACAAATATCAATTAACTTTTGTGTGCATGTGTGTGTGGTACTAAGGATTGAACCCAGAGGTACTCTACCTCTGAGCTACACCCCCAGCCATAGTTTTTTTTTTTTTAAACAGGGTCTCTGCTTGCTGAAGCTGTCCTCCAACCTGTGATCCTCCTGTCTCAGCCTCCCAAGTACAGGGATTACAGGTGTGTGCCACTAAGCCTGGCCTCAATTAACTTCTTAACATACTTCCATAATCCTTTTTCTTCTACACATTTCAATTATGTTCTATTTTGACTACATTTGATAGTGAGTTTATTTTTTTTCTGTGAAGAAAATACACAAGTAAGACAATCTGCCCTGCAGAATGGTTCATCAAAATGTTTTGGGTAGATTACAAATGACTGTAAATTCTTGTCACTCCTTCTATTAAAAAGTGGGTGCTATTTTTCCTCCCCTCAAATCTTGTATGTAGCAAAAACAGCACTGTGAGATTTCCCCATCCAGATCTGCCGGCTTCTGCTTCGTTTCTCCAGAACCTCCATCTCTGAACTCAGCTGCCATGCTGTGAGGAAGCCCAAGTAGCCACTAGAGGCCACATGGAGGAGAACCAGGGGCCCTGGCAGCAGCCCCAGCTAACCTTCAGCTGGTGCACAGTACCAACACCTGTCAAGTGAGACTAGTTCATACCTTCCAACCAGACCACAGAACTGTGCAAAACAATTAACGGTTGTTGTTCTAAGTCACCAAACCTTTGGGTGGGTTTTTATGCAGAGGCCATCTTCCAAGTATTTTATTTTTAAAATATTCAAACATAAAGCCTGAAGAATCATACAGTAAACACTCATTCATACACCCACCTCTCTGATTCTGCAACTAACATCTCATTCTATTTGTTTTATTGCATATCTAATCTTGTGACCACCCATCTCATTTAGTTATGCATTTCAAAGTTGCAGACGACACTACAGTTTATTCCAGACACTTCAGGGTACATATCATTAATGTGAGCTAAGATGTTTTCCTTTTGAGGTAAAATGTACATGAAATTAAATACACAAATCTTCAGTGTGTTATTGTCTTGAGTTTTGACAAATATGTGTGCCTGTGTAATACAAATCCCTATCAAAATACGAAGGATTACCATCACTGCAGGAGTCCCTTGGTGGCCTTTCTCAGTCAATCCCCCACTCTTTTCATTTTTCATCCATTATAGATTAGCTTGTTTCTCTAGTTCCCACTTGAGGAGTGAGGGGTCCTCTAGGGCAGATGCTGTTTTTACGTGTGTATTTTTTTAGGGTGAAGGATTTAACTCATTCTTGAAGAGACCACTGACCCAAACACGTTAAGAAGCACTGTGGTAGATTTCAACAAAAGCTACTTTTATTTCCCTATATTAAAAAAGGACGTGGGGAGAGAGATCCAAGATAGCGTCAGAGTAGGGACCCCTAAATGAGTCTGTCTCAAAATCGTCCTGGAGGCTCCAATCTGAACATTTCACACCAAAAGAAGAACCAAAATCCAACATCCTGCAACCTGAGTCTGACTTCACAGGCACAGAGACTAACAGCTACAGAACCCCACAAAATACCACAATCCCATGACAGCAGGATCAGAAAGGGGCCATCTTCCCCAGGACCCTACAGCCGCAACCAATAGTCCAACTCCTCCATCAGAAATTCTGGGCAGGGAACAGAAGCAGAACCCCATGAACTGCAGGCCGTCACAATAGCAGAACATAAGTCCCAGGGGCTGCACTAGTGTGGGTTAGTGCCAGAGACTGAGTTCCCCAGAAGCTCCAGGGTCCAAATTCCCCAGCACCCACAGGGACTGAATTCTCTGGCATACCCAGGGACCAAATTCCTCAGTGACTCCAGAGACCAAATTCTCTGGTGGCCACAGATACTGAATTCCCTGGTGCCCTCAGAGACCGAGCTCCCTGACATCCCCTGAGGCCGAACCCCACGGTACCCCAGAGGCCGAGCTCTCTGGTGCCCCCAGAGACCGAGCTCCCTGACATCCCCTGAGGCTGAACCCCACGGTACCCCAGAGGCCAAGCTCTCTGGTGCCCCCAGAGGCCAAGCTTCCCAGCAGCCCCTGAGGCCGAGTTCCCCGCATCCCCTGAGATCAAGCTTCCCTGTGTCCCTGGAGGCCCCAGAGGCCGAGCACCCCGGCACCTGAGCTTCCCAGCGCCCCACAGCCGAGCTCCCTGGTGCTCCACAGGCTGAGCTTCTTTGCTTCTGAGCTCCCCAGCATCCCAAAGACTGAACTCCACACCGCCCTAGCTCGTCACGCAGCGTGGAGTTGTACCAGTGACAGATTGTCCCAGTGGCAGATTGTGAGTTTTTCCCAGCAGACATTCCAGCAAAGGAAGAAGATGGGGAGACAACAGAAACACAAAATTGAGAACACCAAAGATACGAGAATGAGGAAACTAGAAACTTGTGGGGAGCCATTTCTTTGGCTTCAGGCTCATAGATGCAAACACAACCTTGAGAGGTATAAGCTTTGCCAAACAGGACGATTAAGACTTATTAAGAGTGCTATACATTTCTATAGCTGAAGGCTATCTGAGGAGAGACTTGATTGTTCTTCGATCCAGGAGGTGCAGATGACCTCACCCACTTGGGGACATGACTCCCAGATGCAGGCGGAGGAGGAAGGTGGCCTGGCAAGATCCTCTATGTTCTTCTCTCTTTGCCATAACCTTCTTGTCAATGATTCTCTTAATCTTTAATAGGTATGGCTCAGTGAGTACAGTGTTCTTTTCCAAATTATCAACTGTGCCCTATGAGTAAAACAGACGAATCTTTCCCAGGAAGTCAAACTCATAACAATGTAACTTTGGCCCAGAACACTCCCACGCTCTTGCTTACATTAGCCCAGAAAAAACAGAGAAAGGCTCAAGGACAGTTGTAGATGAGTTAACAACAGAAAAAACTTTTTGTGGAAACTTCATGGATATGATTTTGGAGATGGTCTAAAAAAGATTTAGAAATTTAGAACAAAGGAAATTATAAAAGTTTATAGTAAGAAAGCGATAAAAGGCACTATGTTAAACTTTGAACTCTTGCCCTGTAGCCCTAACTCCAGTTCTCATCATAGATAGTCCAAGTACCAAAACCAGGTCTAGCAGCCGCCCACGGCATTATGCCAAATGAGACGTATGCTCTGACGATTTGCACTGTTACGTCTAGCAGCTGCCCACAACAATATACCAAATGACACGTATACTCTGACGAATTATACTGTTACGTCTAGCAGCAGCCCACAACACTATGCCAAATGCTCTGATGATTATCTGCTCTCATAGCTTTGCACTGTTATTTCTTAAAAAACATTAAGATTGTATAAACCACAAGCATGAACAACAATCAGCTGATGATGTATTTTGTTTCCTTAATCATTGTGTATAAAATCCTTGCCTAAAGCTTTGCAAAATACACTCAGATGCAACTTCCTTGAGTTGTGTCTGTTTGTCACTCATCGCCGACTCCTTGCCCACCTTCCCGAGACCCCTGTCCCGTCGGTCTCAGCTCTCCGGCTGAGCTGGTCTGTCGCAGAAACTCTCACAATGCAACATCAAGCGAGATTACGGACACCGATCTGCAGGAAATGCAAGATGGAGAATTCCAAATTCTGATCTTCAGAATGATGAAAGGCCTCAAAGAAAGCATACAGGAGATGAAGGAGGAAATTGAGGCTCTAAGAAAGAACCAGAAAGAAACTTTGAATGAAATGGAGTCAATAAATGAATTGAAGACCACCATAGACTCCAACTCTGGCAGGCTCGACCATATGGAAAACAGGGTATCACTCCTGGAAGACAGTTCATTCAAAACTGAAAACATCGTCAACGATATATAGAGGATATTACAACAACACATTCTAACCATCCAAGAAATACAGGACAATACAAGATATCCTGATCTAAGGATAAAAGACATTGAAGAAGGTTTAGAAGCACAGACCAAGGGTGTCAGGAATCTCTTTAGAGAAATAATTTCATAGAATTTTCCAAACATAGAAAAAGACTTGGACATTCACATACAGGAGACATACAGAACACCATCAAGACAGGACCAAAGAAGGACCTCCCCACGCTACATAATAATCAAAATGACTAACATAGAGGCCAAAGAAAAAAGCTTAAAAGCAGTAAGAACAAAAGAATGGGTGACATACAGGGGCAAAACAATCAAAATCACTCCAGACTTCTCAACCCAAGTCAGGAATACCAGGAGGGATTGATACAAAGCACTCCGGACTCTGGAAGAAAATAACTTCCAACCAAGAATGATATATCCAGCAAAGTTATCATTCAAAATCAATGGAGAAATAAAAACTTTCCAAGACAAGCAAAAACTTAAAGAGTTCATGAGGACCAAACCAGCATTAGAAAAAATTCTAGAGGAAATAAAACACAAGGAAGAAAAAACAAGCAAATTTCAGAATCAGAGAAGAGGTGAACTATATATGGAATATCCAGAATAGGCAAATCCATGGAGAAAGGAATTAGATTAGTGGTGGCCTAGGACTTGCCAGCTGACAGCAAATGGGGAGCGACTGCTCATTGGTACAGGGGTATTTGGGCGGGGGATGAAAATATTATAAAATTAATTATGATGATTGCACATATCTGTGAAGATATTATAAAATGGACTAAAAACCATTGAACTGTGTTTTTCAAATGGGTGAGACCAAATGATATATGAACTAGATTTCAATGAAACTCAAAAAAATACCCTCCCCCCCCCAAAAAAGAGCATACTGCATACTTACATATGCCATGCTCTGGGCTTGTCACTAGTGACATAAATAAGGTAGACTCAGCCTCTACCGTGTGTGTGTGTGTGTGTGTGTGTGTGTGTGTGTGTGATCAATCATAATTATTTAGCAAACTCCCCTTTATTGAAAAGTTAGATTGCTTTGACTTTTTCACTATAATAAATCACACCAGGATGGACATCCTTACAAAGTTACCTTCATCCATCTCTCTCCTTCTTTTCTTAGGAATGATTCCAAGAAGTAGCATCATCCAGCCACAAATATGAGTTTCTGAATGTCCAACTTATTTTCTGGGAATCTGTTTGAATTTACACTTCCACGCCCAGCATACAAGAGAAATGCTGTCACTTCTGTTGATGACTCCAGTCAAGAATGGCCCAGCACCCACCTCCTGCAGGCTTCCTGGGACACCTGCTCAAGGGGCCAAAGAAAGGCAGCCCAACACACGTCATTTCTTCCATCGAGAAAGACAAAGTCAACCGGGCGTGGTGGCACACACTTGTAATCCCAGTACTTGGGAGGCTGAGACCAGAGGATCCGGGTTCATGGCCAGCCTCAGCTACTTAGTGAGGCCCTCTGCAACTTAGTGAGACCCTGTTTCAAAATAAAGAATAAAAAATAGGGCTGGGGGTGTAGCTCGGAGGTAGAATGCCCCTGGATTCAATACCCAATACTGCAAAAAAAAGAGAAAAAGTCCAAAAATGAACATGTAATCTTTGTAATGAAAATTTAAAAAGCATTATTATTATTGTAAGAGCAGGTAGAAATGATCCATGAGCATGCTCAGATATCAAGAGAAGAAATAAGTCCCCAAGAGAAGAACATCCCCAGGAGCCCACCATCCCTGAGAGGAGGGGTATGCACATAGCCCACCTGAGCAAAGCCCCGGGCTCCCTCTCCTGCCCAGGCACAGGCCCTGGCTGGTGGGATCCCTCGGAGCCTTGGGTCTTGGCCCAGTTGCAACTGCAATCAGTCAGTTACTAACAATTCCTCTAACTATCCTCTGGGGCAAGAGATCCAGCATTCAAGTGGGAGCCCAGCAACGCAGGAGCACAGCCCCCACCTCTGTGTGTGTGACTTCCGCGACCTGGCCTGCTTTCCCAGTCTGGGTCAGTCACTGGGTTTGTCTAATGAGAAGTCCTGGCCCATCATGGATAACTGTGGCACTGAGGTCTGCAAGAGTCACTACCCAGTGACAACTGCGATGGGTCCCAGCATCGCCCAGCACCCACAGCCTCCGCAAATGTGGTATGCTTTTACATGGGCCCCTCTGGACTGTGGGACAAGGACAGGAGAACTCTTAGCTGCTCCGACCTCTCCTTCTTTAATAGCCTGGAAGTGACAGTTCTCATGTCAGCTTCGTCACAGGTTCAAGCTCACGCTGCCTCTTAACACATTCCCCCTCTTGGTCAGCTTGGTGTAACTTTGCACCCGGCAAAGCTCTGTAACTGAAGCAATCTATAGAATGTTCTTTCTGGTGGATTTAAATTTGTGGCAGATTCTTTGACAATGTTTCCCCTGAGAGGAGTCTAGGATCCCGTGCTCCTCAAACCTGGACTGGCTTGTGACTGCTTCAACCAACAGGTTAGGTACAGGCAAAATGACGTTATGGGTCTTCTAAGAAAAGGTCACTGTTTATCAACCTTTTTGTTTGTTTGGTTGGTTGGTTGGTTGGTTGGTTGGTTGGTTGTTTTTAATCATTTTTCTAAAGAGCCTTTTTAGACATTTTTTCCCAGTCGCTTTCCCACTTTTGTGATATTTTAATTCCACTCACAGTATATATTTCTGGTATTATATGTATATCTGTGTGTTTATATACAAAAAAAAGAGTAACTTTTCCCCTCCTCAAGAACCAACTTTTGCCCACTAGAAAGCAATATCATCCCTGTCAAAAATGTGAGGCTAAGCCAGGTGTGGTGACGCATGCTTATAATCCCAATACTTGGGAGGCTGAGACAGGAGAGTCACCTGTCTCTCTCAAGGCCAGCCTGCACAAGTTAGCAAAACCCCTGTTTGAAATAAAAAATAAAAGCCAGGCATGGTGGCACACATTTATAATCCCAGTACTTGGGAGGCTGAGACAGGAGGAACAGTGAGACCCTTCTCAACTTAGTGAGACCCTGTTTCAAAATAAAGAAAAAATAGAGCTGGGGTGTAGTTCAGAGGTAGAATGCCCCTGGGTTCAATCCCCAGTACTGCAAAAATAGATAGATGATAGATAGATAGATAGAGAGATGAGAGATAGATAAAATTAAATAAAAAATAAAATAGGGTTGAAGGTATAACTTGTAGATAGAATGCCCCTGGGTTCAATCCCCAGTACCACAAAAATAGATAGATGATAGATATAGATAGATAGATAGATAGATAGATGATAGATAGATAGATGATAGATAGAATTAAATAAAAAATAAAATAGGGTTGAAGCTTGTAGGTAGAATGCCCCTGGGTTCAATTCCCAGGACCCCTCCCCCCACCAAAAAATGCAAGGCTAGCTCAGCTCCACACAGCTCCAAGGGAACACAGTTAAGTCAGCTTTTTGCCATAGGTTTTGTGTCAATGCTCATCATCAGATTAGGAGCTTGCCTTCTAGTCCTAGCTTGCTGAGAGTTTTCTTACGATTGAAAGCTGAATTTTATAAAAAAGACTTTTCTCCATCTATTGAAATGATCTTATGGTGGGATTTTTTTCTTTATTCTAATAATGCAGAATATTCATTGAATGATTTTAAAATGCTAAACCAACTTTTCATTCCTGAGATAAACCCAATTTAGTCGTCTTTTTGTATTGCACTAGACTAAGTCGCTAAGACTTTTTTCTCAGTTAGCTTTACTGGGGGGCTACTGCCTATAATAATCTCTTCAAAGAATCAATTCTGGGATTTATATATATATTTCTAATGTATAGCTGTTTTCTTTTTTACTGATCCCAGTTCATTTTAATTTTTTGGCAGTTCGGAGGATTGAGCCCAGGACCTCATGCTTGCTAGGCAAGTGCTCTACCACTAATCCACAACCTGAGCCTTCTTCATTTTTATTATGCCCCTTCTCTAATGTTTTTTGGGTTAATATGTTGTTCTTTCCAGAGCTTCTCAAGATGAAAATTTAAATTGTTGGTTTTTTGACTATTCTTTTTCTGACATATGTATTCCTTATTACAAATTCCCTTCAAGCATTGTTTTAGATGCATTTCAACAGCTTGGAGATCATACTTTCATCAGACATCAGTACAAAATATTTTCTAATTTCCATTAGGGTGGTTTGGGTTTTTTGTCTTGTTTTATGTGCCCAAGAGTTATTTTTAAGTAAACTGCTTAACTCCTAAACACTTGGGAATTTGGAGATATCTTTTCATTACTGGTTTTTTTTTTTTTTTGCTCCATTTTACTGTGGAGAGAATATATTTTATATTTCAATCCAGTGAAATTGATTGAGACTTGTGTAAAAGCCAAAGAGTACTTGTATTTTGGTAAAGGTTCTGCGTGTTCTTCAAAAGAATGTGCATTCTGCCTTCTGCAATATCCTATACATATGTAGATTAGGTCAAGTGGGTCATTGTATTTTTCAAATATTATATATTCTTCCTGATTTTTGTCTGTTTGTTCTATCAATTACAGAGAGAACTATCTTAAAATCTCTAGCCATGATTGTGTGTTTATCAGTTTCTTCTTTTAGTTATGTCTATTTTTGCTTTATATATTTGGAGGCTATATTAATGAGTACATACAAATTTAGGTTTGTTATATATTCCTGTTGAAAAGACTCTTTTACCATTATAAACTTTTCTCTTCCTGCCTAGTAATATTTTTTGTCTTAAAGTCTACTTTAGCTGATATTTATACCTACACCATCTTTCTTTTGTCCAGTATGCTCGTGGTATATCTTCTTCTACACTTTTAACTTTTCAATGTCTTTAAGATATACTTCTTGTAAGCAGTATACAGTTGTGTGTGTTTTTTAAGTCTAGTCTGCCGATATTTGTTTTTAATTTGAATATTTAGTCCACTAGTACTTGGTGTAACTATTGATATATTGGAGTTAAATCTTTCACTATTTGTTTTATATCTGTCTCTTGTTAATGTTCAGTTTTTATTTATGCTTTCTTGCCCTCTTTTAAATGACTCGGATATTTATTATCATTTCCTTTTCCTCCCTCCATTTGATTCTCATTTATATATTATTGTTTGGGTAGTTATCCTAGAGACTGCAATATGTATGCTTGACTTATTAAAATCTACTAAATTAGGGCAATGTTACTTCTTGAACACTGCTAGAACCTTCTAGCACTTTAAATCGGTTTATTTACCCCTGCCTTTTACAGCTACTTTTGCCATATCATTTATTTCTGTGTGTATTTAAACCTTCTAAGGCATTCTTGTTTCAGTTGACAGGTTTCAATCACATTTACCATACATAAACTCTTTTTTTGTGTGTGGTACTGGGGATTGAACCCAGGGGCATTCTACCTCCGAGTTACACCCCCAGCCCTATGTTTTATTCTTTATTTTGAAACAGGGTCTCACTAAGTTGCGGAGGGCCTCACTAAGTAGCTAAGGCTGGTCGTGAACCCTGGATCCTCCCGTCTCAGCCTCCTAAGTACTGGGATTACAAGCGTGCACCATCACTTCCGGCTTACATCTTTCTAATCCTTCCTAGATAACCATGCTACCATCTAGAAACACTTCCTTTTGCCTTAAGTATTCCTTTCAGTGCAGTTTAGTTTTTCTTTTCTGAAAATGTCTTTATCTTAGTTTTTGAAGGATTTTTTGCTGGATGTAGGATTATAAATTGACATTTCTTTCAACATATCTTATGTCTCAAATTCTTTTCAGCATTTGTTCACTTTTCTTTTTCTAAAAACCTTCAAAGTTTCCAAAATTTGTCCTTTTTTCTCTCTACCCTCCAATCTAGATACTTCCTAGTCAGCTGTCTTCCAGTTTACCAATCCTCATTTTTACTGTATCTACTCTATTTTTAAAACTCTCTATTTCATCTTAACTTCTGTTGTTTCATTTTTCAGGAATAGTCTTTCCATGTAGTTTTTCTATTCCTTTGATGAAATACTTCATATTTTCTTAGGTTTTCTTGAACAGATGGACTCTAGTTATTTTTACATCTCTGGCTGAAAACTCCAACACTGAGATCACCCATAGATGTGTTTTGCTTGTGATTTTCAGTCATTTTATCCTATTTCCTAGCATATGTAATGATTTGTTAAATGCCAGACATTGTGAATGTAAAAATAGCCCAGGCTCTAGCTAACTACATAAACTTTTTCTTAGCTCTTTAGCTTTCTAGCAATAGCTTCGCACTTGTTTTCGGAGCCTTCACCCATCATGTACAACTTAAGAATCTGATACATCAATGTGAAATTGTGTGTAGACTTCTGAGCTCATTTTTCTGTGGTTCCCTTCTTTCTAGAATATTAACCCTTACAGTCCCAACTGTCTTTGCATCCACAAATTCTGACCACCATCTCTCCATGCCAGTAGGACTGGTATAATATTCCGGTCACCTCTTTTTGCTCATCCTCTGTTCCCCCTTGCTGTGAATCAGCAAATGCCCCAAAGAGAGAAAGTAGAGGCAAATGTGGGGGCTCACCTGAGTGAAAGTATTTTTTCTTCCAGGATTTGGCCTCTAAGTCCTAGTTACCTTGACTGCTCTCTATTGCCTTCAGAGAGATATTTTTTCCCCTCTCATTTTTTATGTTTTATCTTACTTTACAATTGTCTCCTCAGATGGAGAAATAGGTAAATCTATCCAAGCTACTCCAATAGAACCAGAAGTTCTGTGTTACAATTTTTCCCCCAGATGGAGAAATGGGTAAATCTAGCCAAGCTATTCCAACAGAACCAGTTCTGCATTACTACCTTAAAACTTCAAACAATCCTGTACAATAGGTAAAATTATCCCTGTTTCATGTATAAGAAACTGAGGTGTAGGAGACAGAAATGATCTCACATGAAAAGGTAGCAGAGCTGAGTTTTATTTCAAGTTCCATGATCTTTCCAATACGACTACTAACCTCGCCAACAGCTCTCAGTGGAGATGAACATCTGGGACAAAGGAACCCAGTGGAAAAATCAAGATAAAGAATGGCTTCTCTTTCACCAGCTCTCTTCCTGTACAGGTAGGGCGCTTTCTCCTTCCTCTCTGATCCTCACCAACAACAGAGAGCCAGCCTGTATTTCTGAAGTGGGAAGCTGTTGAATAATTCATAAGACAGGAGGGCTCTTGGCTCAACTCAACCTTGGATGAATTGTCTCCGTGGCCCTACCGAGATGAAGAAAAATATTTTCCTTGTGCAGTAAATGTGGTTCAGAAAGAGGGTTCATTAAGTAAGATGCTATTTAAACGCATGCGTTTTTCTGGCTAGTGCCGCACTTTTAGCGGAAGGTGATGCTTAATAGAGTAGAGAAGCTTAATCTCTCCTCATACTGACTTTCTAAATTTAAAAAACACACAACATTGCCACTAACGTTTTCAGGAAGATCGGTGGCTGCATCCCCGCACACGTCTTCTTAAGTGCCTGTCCTTTAAAAGGCATCTGTTATTGACTGTAATAGTGTGAGTCCTAACAAATGCATTTATATTCATGTAGATATAATCTCCACTTCCACAGGTGTCCCTGTGTAATGTACAATTGCCTAATGAACCCTTAAAATAAAAATGCCGCACCGAGAACTGAGTTTGCCTCTCCTATAAAGAAAATGAACTCCATCCGGCTGGCAAACGGGAGCCTCGCATCCTAGATATTTTTAATGGGATGGCTTTCTTGCCACGATTCCTGCGGGGAATAATATATAGGAAAATGATGTTTCTCCTTTGTGATTACATTACCATATGGAGTAATTTTCCTTGACAGGAGGTCATTTCATCTGATGAGTTCGTCAACAGTGAAATGGAAGCCTGGTCCTATGACAGCGAAGGACAGATTGACTTATTAAAACGGCGACATTACAGGGTTTTATTAGTCTCTTTCACATTTGCTCACTTCAAGGATCCAAAGCGTGACTGCATTTGGAGAGTCCATCAGGAAATATTAAGAATGGAAATTAGACAGAATGGTCATTATTACCAATGGGAGAATCGTCTAGCAATGCAGGTTCTAGAGGCCAACTCCAAGAAGTCTCACAAAGACATCATTTGAAGAGCAGATGAGATGGGGGTGAGTATGAATGGTGGGAACCAGCCTCATAAGATAAGCAGCCAGAGTTTTAGGAAAATCATCCAGGCATCTGAATTCACAGCAAGCTCCAATGCCCTGAACAAAATTAATTATCCTAGACACATAAAAGAAAGAGGGAAAGTGGTTCCAATCTAAAGGAGACTTCCCAAGCACTGAGAATAGTGCTTTACTTGTTCATCAAAACATCTTTCAAGCTGGGTGTGGTGGCACGTGCCTGGAATCATAGTACTTGGGAGGCTGAGGCAGGAGGATTGCAGGTTCGAGGCCAGCCTCGGCAACATAGCGAGACTCTGGGCAGCGTAGCAAGACCCTGTTTCAACACAAAAAAATAAAATAGGACTGGGGATGTAGCTCAGAGGTAGAATGTCCTGGGTTCAATCCCCAGTGCTAAAAAATAATAACAATAATCATATGCTCACTCTTGTCCCCTTCAATGCATTCATTCATTTCCTAAGCCTTGATGGGCCCTGTCAATGTACTAAGACACAAAAACATCATGACAAGTAGCCCCTGGTGTGGGAGGGAAGACAGATGAGTCAATTGTATTTGCCTGATAATCCTGAAATAAGTCCTATATAAGGAACTGTATGGTTCATTCATTCATTCAGTGAATCAGCATTTAATGAGTACCTACTATGTTCCAAGGTCTGTACTCAGCACTGGTGCTTAGAGAGTCTTTGGGCAGCTATAATGTTAGTAGGAAAGATATACAATAAAACAAATAAATTGATAAACAAAGGCAAAATTACGGTTCAGGTGGCAGAGTAAGCATGGTGAGATGCCCATGAAGCTCTGTTCTAATTCACGTGGTTCTAAGATCAGCAGAAAGACTGGACCCTTTGAAGCATTGTCCGCGAGCTCCCTGGGACCTCTAGCTCTGTTCTTAAAGATGCTATGAAGTCCAGCATGGTGGCACACGCTTGTAATCCCAGTACTTGGGAGACTGAGACTGGAGGCTCCAAGTTCACGGCCAGCCTCAGCTACTTAGTGAGGTCCTCTGCAACTTAGCGAGACCCTGTTTCAAAATAAAGAATAAAAAAATAGGGCTGGGGATGTAGCCCAGAAGTAGAATGACCGTGAGTTCAATCCCCAGTGCTGCCAAAAAAAAAAAAAAAAAAAAAAAAAGATGCTCTGAGAGGCACTCTTCCTCCGTGGGGCCTGAGCTGTGATAAAATGTTGTGTTCTGAACAGGGATCGCGACATGCCACACAATCGAGTCACCCAGGCCCCTGCTGCCTCCTGATCAACAGCAGGAAGCAAGACTTGACGGAAACACTCCTGGCAGCAGGAGTGGGACACGGCCTCCGAACCCACCGCCCAGAAGCAAGCATCCGCAACTTCCTATTGCAGCTTTCTTTTGTGAAATCTTACCATGGTTTACCTAGAACCTAGCACAGTGCCCAGAACATGGAAGGTGCGCAGGGGACATGTGTTAACTGTTGGTGGGAGTGTAAATTAGTACAGCCACACCGGGAAGCAGTATGGCGGGTCCTCAAACAATAAAAACTAAACATAGAATTGTCCCAGGACCTAGCGATCCCACTTCTGGGGACATGTCCAAAGGAAATGAAATCGGTATGTGGAAGAGACATCTGCCTGCCATGTTCATTCAGCACTGTTCACAGTAGCCACGATGTGGAGTCCACGTAAGGGTCCATCAGTGATGGATGCAGACAGAATGTGGTGTGGGGACACAATGAAACGCTACTCTGCCATTTTATTTTATTTTATTTTATTTTATTTTATTTTATTTTGTTGGTACTAGGGATTGAACCCAGAGGCATTCTACCCTGAGCCACACCCACAGCCCTTTTTAATTTTTTTTAAATAGAGATTCACTAGCCGGGCATGGTGGCGCACGCTTGTAACCCCAGCACTTGGGAGGCTGAGACAGGAGGATCGCAGGTTTGCGGCCAGCCTCAGCAAGTTAGTGAGGCCCTGTTTCAAAATAAAGAATAAAAAATAGGGGTGTAACTTAGAGGTAGAATGCCCCTGGGTTCCATCCCTAATACAAGAAAAAAAAACCCACCCAAATAAGCAGGGTTTCACTAAGTTGCTGAGGCTGGCCTCAAATCTGCGATCCTCCTATCTCAGTCTCCCAAATACTGGGATTACAGGTGTGCACGACCATGGCCGGCCCTACTCAGCCTTTAAAAGGAAGGAAACCCTGTCATTTGCAACAATTGGGGATGTACCTGGAAGACATTATGCTAAGTAAATTAGGTCAGGCACAGAAGGACACGTAGTACATGATGACACTTAGGTGGGGAGTCTAGAACAGTGAAACTCAGAGAAGTGTTAGGTCGGGTTCCCTTCCCCTTCCCCCTCTCCTTCCCCTTCCCCCTCTCCTTTCCCTTCCCCCTCACTCCAGCAGCTGGGACAGGAGACCCCGGAGCCTGGGGGGGGCAGAAGTGGAGATGTGGCAAACTTCAAATCTCACGGGAAGACCTGCTTTGTTCTGCCTCATCTCACGAGAAGACGCCCCACTGACCCCGACCCCAGACCCTGCTATAAAGATGCCCTCCCTTCCTCTCCTGGCGCGACTCTGCTGACTGAGACCCCTACCGGTCAGCAGACCTCGCCCGGGAGCGCAATAAAGGATTTCTTGCATTCTGTCTGCTAAGCTCTCATCTCTCACGCGACTCACACTCGCTTCGCCTGTTACAAGAAGTAGAGAGGACACAGTGGTTGTGGGGGATGGGGGTGGGAGGAGAAGATGAGGCTAGGGAGATGGTGAAACTGTGTTGGGTACCCAGTTTCAGTTCAGCAGGAGGAGTAAGTCTGAGATATATTGTACAGTGCAATGATTATTATTAATAATATATATGTAAGAATTGTTAAGAGAGTGGATTTTTAAATGGTCACACCACAAAAGACAACAATTATGTAAGGTGACAGGTATGTTAATTAGCCAAGTTTAATCATTCTCTAACGTGTGTATGTATTAGAATATCACTGTGCACCCCATAAATATATACAACTGGTAGTTGTCCAACATAAAAGTAAATAAATAAGTCAATAGGTAGGTGTTAAATGAATGCTCTGACAACATCGTTAGGATAAGAAGAGTACCATGAAGACGACGCACAGGTCCTCTGATGCGGTGACCCTGTGGGGAGGGGGAGGCGTAGGAAATGGCGGCCCGTGCCTGCTGCCCTCGGGCCTGTCTCAAGACTGGCCCTGGGCTGTGTGCTCACTTCCTGAAGCTGTAGTGAGGGACTCCCACAAACTGTGCAGCGTAAAACAACAGAAGTCTCCTCTCTCCCAGTTCTGGAGGCCAGAAGTCCCAGATCCAGCAGGACCTTGTCCCCTCTGAGAACTTTCTAGGGGAGCACCCTTCCCTGCCTCTTTCAGTTTTTGCTGGTCCCAGGCCTCCCTTGGCTGGTGGCTGCAGCCCTCCACTCTCCACCTCCCTGGTCACCCTAAGGCCCCCCATGTGACTCTTACAAGGACAGAGGATTTCCGGGCCCAGCCACATAATCCAGGATGATGTCTTCATCGCAAATCCTTAACTGCATCTGCAAAGACCCTCTTTTCCAAATGTCACATGCACAGGCTCTGTGATATGAGCAGGCCTTTAAGGGGGACATTAATCCACCCACTACAGATGGCATCTGTGAACCACGAGAACTTCCCTGCACTGATATAAAACTTACCCTAAACCGGGTGTGGTGGTACACGCTTGTAATCCCAGTACTTGGGAGGCTGAGATAGGAGGATCGCAGGTTCAAAGCCAGTCCTGGCAACTTAGCGAGGTTCTCAGCAACTCAGTGAGACCCTGTTTCCAAATAAGATATAAAATCAGTCTGGGGGTGTAGCTTGGAGGTAGAATGCCTCTGGGCTCAATCCCAGTACCAAAAAATAAATAAATAAATAAAAACTTACCTTAAAGGGTAAGAGTAGCTTGCTGCACCCAGCCCATACAAACAACGGGGTTTATTCTAAGTACCCGCTCTTCTTCGGGGTCTTGAATTAGAGTATGTGCTAAGCAGACAATACCTGTATAACCAGCCCCCAAAAAACCCCTGGCACTGGGTTTCTGAATGAGCTTCCGTGCTACACAGCAACTCACCCATATTGTCACCATTCAATGCTGGGGACACTAAGCACGTCCTGTGTGGCTCTGCAGGGAGGGGACTGTGGCCTCGGCCTTTGCCCCAGCTCCCTTTTCCTTTGCTGACCTTGAGTCGGATGTTCTTCTAGAGTGAGCTCTAGCCATGTATGTGACTTTATGCTCAGCCCATGGGTCCTCCTCATGAATCACTAAACCTATGGGTAGCTTGGGGACACCTGACACAGGGGACTGCTTAGAAAGGGCCCCAGGGGAGGCTTGACTGGGGAGGTGGTATTTGAGCTGAGACCAGGATGAAGGTCACGCAGCCCACTCGAGGCAGAGCTCTCTCTCCTCCCCTGCAAAGAGGGCCTGTTTCAGAGCCTGGGCAGGAAACACAGGGCACTAGAACCGGGTTACTGGAGGGAAGATTAACAAAGGGATTTATGCACAAAGGTGTGGCCAAGGTTTAAAAAAACTAACAAAGCACAAGGCAGAATCCCTTGAGCTACCAGGCTGGAAAACTGGCACCACCGCAGGCCTGAAGGGCTGGCTGCCTCAGTCCAGAGACGGTAGCTGTATGGAAGGTGCTGGCGAGGAGAGCCGGGTAGAGATGTCCCGGCCTCTCCCTCTTCTGATCCCTCCGCCTCCTGCCAGTGCCTCCATCGGTTACACCCAACGGGATGCGTGAGAACAAGGAAGCCAGCTGATGAGATTCTCGGGGCTCGGCCTCCCAGGGCACAACCACGTGAGGAGCAGGGACAGTGGATCCGCAGGGGCGAGGACGGTGGTAATGACAGCCTCCACCTGCACGAGGGTACCATTAAAAACGAAGTGAGCTGCCACCTGAAAAGGGAGGACTTGGTACAATGTCTGGCATGGTGTGAGTGCCAAACCACTGTTTTATAGATTCCAATAACGAAGATGAACAAGAGGAAGATGGCGGGCATGGGGGAGAAAGTCACTCCCTGAGAGCAAGGATTTTTTTTTTTTGAGGTACCAGGGATTGAACCCAGGGGCGTTCTACCTCCGAGCTACACCCCCAGTCCTATTTTTTATACTTTATTTTGAAACCAGGTCTCACTAAGTTGCAGAGGGCCTCACTAAGTAGCTGAGGCTGGCCGCGAACCCAGATCCTCCAGTCTCAGCCTCCCAAGTACTGGGATTACAAGCGTGCACCACCACGCCCAGCTCTCCCAAGTTCTCTTTAAACCCAACCAGGCTGCCTGCAGTGATGTCATCTGGTAACACTACAATGTAGTCAACATGGAGGCTGGGAGAGGACCCGCCCTCTCCTATCTCCAAGACAGTCTGTCAGAGGGAAAGGCCTGGGCCTGCCCTTCAGGCTCACTAGCTGACCATGTTGTGTTGTGGAAAGCGCACAGGCCCAGCGGAGGCTTGGAGAACCTCTGGGCGTGTGGCCAGTGCACCTGCCGGCCCTCGAGGTGTGCAGAGCCCTGAGTGTCAGGCTAACAGCAACTGACAACAGCCGAAGTCCTCATCATCCCAGGAGAAGCGGGGGAGCACCCTCACATCTCTGCTGTTTTAGAAACAGGGTGGTATTTTCCACAGGGATATGAGTTAGTCATTTATGGGAGGTTTCTCCGGTGGTGGCTGTCTGCCTTTTCCTTAAGTTGTATTCTTTCCTGAAATTTTGTTTCCCCTTTGCATGTTCCCTGACCACTCTGATTTAACATAAGATGGCTCTCTATGATGCTATGTCTGGAAGCCATGCTCTGTGAAATTCTTGCCAGATGAACCAAAATAGAAACTCAAAAGACACCCAGTGGGCCTGCGTCCCTTAAGTGGGAGAAACGCCATGTGTGTTGGTGGCCGGGAGATACACATCCAAGCCCGTGTCGAGAGTGCACACCTGGAGAACCATGCAGCGCAGCGGGGGGCTGTATCAGCAACCCCAATTGCTGACCCCCCGATTCCCTGCCCTTTGGGTTGTCACTTTAGTCCTCTTGCACACAGTCTAATTCTGATTCCACCCTCAGCCCTGTGACTTGCTATGGCTTAAGTGATGTTAGCCAGCAGAGACTTCGAAATTACGTGCACATATCGATGCATCTTTTACTAGTAGGTTTGCTCACTGTTGTGTCTCTATGAGACCACAAAAGCATGCCCACACTAGCCCAGGGAGGGCCACGCAACATGAAAGAGAGCTCAGATATTTTCTAGCCAAGGGCATCCTTGCTCAGACACCAGCCAGTTCTCTCTAAGCATGTGCAGAGCCCAGCACAGAGCAGAAAACCTCCCCGCTGAGCCCAGCCGGGATCTCCCACCCAAATGGGCTGGGCAAGCACAAATAGTTTTAAGGTCCAGTTTCAGGGTGTTTTGTGACGACAGGCAACTGATACACAAAATATGACACTTTTCGCTTCTGGAAAAGTCTAAAATGAGGTTTGAATCAGCTGCTGCCACCTTTAGTTCTCATTACACTCGTCGGGATGAGAAACTCTTTATGCCTGAAAGTCTTTTTTCTGTGATTGAGTATTTTGATGGGCTTAGACAGAATCTACAACCCCAGGAGAGAGCCGGGATGACATGTTGTAGATAAAGATTAGAAGAAGCAGACGCGGAGGCAATGTAGTAAATCCAAGCAGAAGTATGAGCCAGACAAAGCCCCGTGTCTTTTGTCCCTCGAGAAAAGTCATCGTGAAGAATGGACATTGGAAGACACAAGAGACATCTTGAGGTTTGGGTCAGGAAAAATGGAATTCCACTGAGTGAGAATCATCCAGAAAGGTCACTTCATCCATCCCTCTGACTAAACCATCACAGACACACAGCAGCAGATACTCCTGTGGTACTCAGGGTCCACCTGCTCCGTTATTAACGAGTTAATACCTAGGAGTCAGGTCCTCAGGGTTCAGGGACTCAGTGCCCGGGCTGAGTGATGACAGGCAGGTGACTTTGTTTCTAAATCTGAGTCTCCTCGCCTGTAAAGCGAGAAAAATAGCAGCACGCACTTCCAGAGCTGTCTTGAGATTAGGCAAGGTATGGACAGGCTCAGCGCCGTGCCCAGCTCATGGTGCGCCCTTAACAGATATGAGCCTTCCACTCTTTGCTAATATTTAATGAATTTGTCATTTGCTGACAGATATCACTTTCCACCATCAGGAGAGAGATCAGAAGCAGATGGTATGTGGAAGATTCCTTCTGCTTAAAACCAAAAATATAATTATTTGGCCTTTCAGCCTCTTTTTTTTTCCTAAAGTATTCTAGGAGTCTTCAACAACAGTGATGAACATATAGGAACATTAGTCTATTTTGTGGAGTGGAAAGAACATGAGCTCTGGCAACAAATAAAGCAGGGCTAGCATCCATCCCCCCCCCTTTGGCATTTACCAGCTGTGTACCTTCAGACAAGCTATTAACCACCCTGAGCCTTGGTTTCTACTTTTATAAAATAAATGGGAGTTGCCTGCCTTACAGGATCATTTGAAAACTCAGTAATGATTAGCTATTATTGGTCTCTGTGTGGGAATCCAAAAGATAATGTGGACCCCCAATCTCAAATCACATGCGGAGCCCATCTGAAATGAATGATCTGGTGCTGCCATAGCAGAGAAAACACATCTCAGCCCCTGTCTCCCTCCAGGTGAAGACGGAGACCCTGGGAAACCTCAGTTGGAGGACGAACCAGGTGGCCCCTGAGCCAGGGATTCGATGGTGCAAGAGACTAAGGTCCATGAAACGCAGGGGAAAGGGCACTGCCCGGGGCGGGGAATCTGAGGCAGGAGGGGCATCGCCCCCTGGACAGCAGGAAGCAGCCAGAAGACGGTGGCAGTGCGTGCAGGGTGGCCAGGGCGAGGGCTGGCTGGGATGCTGAGGGAGGTGACAGAAGGCCCACAGGCTGGTGACCGGGTGTGCTGTTAGCAACCTGAGGTATTGTGCAGAAAACAGACTGTGGGTGGGAGTGTGGAGCAACAGGAGAGAAGCGATGAGGTTTCTGTAATAATCCAAGCAGAAGACAAGGGTGGCCTGGAGTACTTGATGGCTGTGGAGGCAGCAAAAAGTAGATGAAGACTGAAAATGTTTTGAACGTGCAACTGGTAGGACTTGCTGTTGCCTGGGACATGGGGCAGAGAAAAGGAAAGGGATCCAGAGTGGCTTCTGGGACTTTAGCTTGAGTGTCAGCACAGGTTCCCACCTGAGGGTCTCTGTCCTGGCCAGGGGAGACCTCTCCAGGTCTCACTCCAATGCTGCTCCATCAGCAAGGTATCCCTGACCCCCATCTGTAAAATGATGCACCCTAAGCCCTTGAATTGCTTCGTCTTTCTCAACCCGGTACATCCCTACTTGGCACCCCTCAATATCCACATGTGCATTTACTGTCTGTCTCCCCCAGATGAGTTATATCCCCCAAGGGTGCTACCAAAGAGCCGCAAACTCAGAAGTGGACTGCCTCGCGGTTCCAGAGGGAGCCGCCCAAGACTGGACAGTTGGCTCCTCCCAAGGGCTGTGAGGAAGAGTCTTGGCATTCCGTGGCTCATAGAAGCATCGTCTGATCTCTGCCCTCATCTTCCCATGGCATCCCCAGCACGTGTGTCTATGTCCACATCTCCCCTTCTTACAAGGACAACGATGACACTGGATCAACAGCCCACCCTGTTCCAGTATGACCTCATTACTTAACTATTTACATCTTCCATGACCCTGTCTCCAAACAAGCTCACATCCAGGTACTGAGGATTAGAGCTGCAACATAGGAATTTTCTGGGGATGCAAATCAACCCCCGACACTCTCCAACTAGAATCAACTAGAATGTAAACTTCAGGAGGTTAAGAACCTCATCTACTGCCATAGCCCCTTTACCTGAAGGCTCCTGAGCATACGGCATACACTGGATAGATTGATGTGTTCCATCAATGAATCATAGAGGAAACGGAGGAGGAGAATCTGCAGGGGTGCACATCAAGCGTGTCACTGTCGAGTGGTTAGGTCACCATGCTTAAGCAGAGCTGGCAGGAAGGCGGGCTCAGCACACATGGCTACAACTGTAGACATGGGAGCCGTCAGCAAGTGCACGGCACTGACGTCACACGACAAGAAGGGAGGCAGTGGGGGAGAGAGGCGAGTGTCTACTCAGGAGAAGTCCAGATGGAAGAGGAGGAGCTGGCAAAGGAGACTGGGGAAGTGGGCCGTAGGGAACAAGAGAGAGGGGCCTCATGTCTTCTGAGCTAGAAGAGAAAGTGTCCCAAGAAGAAGCCGGTCTCCTGTGCCAACAGCAGCAGAGGGGGCAGGCAAAAGGGCCAGCCGTGCAATTTATTTATTTATTTATTTATTTATTTATTTATTTATTTATTTATTTTGCGGTACTGGGGATCAAACCCAGGGGCATTCTACCTCCAAGCTCCACCCCCAGCCCTATTTTTTATTCTTTATTTTGAAACAGGGTCTCACTAAGTTGTGGAGGGCCTCGCTAAGTAGCTGAGTGCTGGCTGTGAACCTGGATCCTCCTGTCTCAGCCTCCCAAGTACTGGGATTACAAGCATGCGTCACCACACCCCAGCCGTGCAATTTGACAAGATGAAAGCCAGCCGTGGCCTTACCAGTAGGGACGAAACCCAAGCGGAAGGGGTGGTGGGAGAATGGGTAAGGAGAGAGTGGAAGCGGGAGCCACAGCCCAACCTTCCCTGGGGTCAGAGGGGAGACAGGACTGTGGCAGAGCGGGTCAAAGGCAGGTTTGGGGCCGCTCAGGTGGAAGGGGAGGGGCGACAGCTCCTCCAGGCTCCCAGCCCAGGGGCGCACAGTGTATGTTCCAAAGACCTGGGTCCTTCCCGACCTTCTCGCCAACCCAGCAAGCCTGCCCCCCACCCCGGTTCAGGAAGGTCGGAAGCCATTTGCTGCGCCCCACACCGGTTTCAATCACCCTTTCAGATGGTCTCCTCCCCCACCTAACTGCCTGGCAGATACCCTGAGAAGTGGATCGCAGTCCCCGGTGCCCTGAAGGGAGACTGGCTTGGCAGCTGAGCTGAATGCCTGCAGGGCAGCAGGCTTCCCGGGGGCAGGAACCACCACTTAACAGTTTAAAAACCAGGCTCTCCAACTAGCCATTTTCTCCACAAGAAATCACAGCAGGATAATGGAGCTGGGGGGCAGGAGGAGGCTCCCAGAGACCTACACGTGCCAGGCCTGGCTGCCCCGGGAGAAGGGAAGCCAGGGGCGGAGGGGAGGAGCCTCCTGCCTGGCTCCTGTTTCCATGGTTTCGTTCGGCTGCCTTGGGGACCAGCGATGTGCGCAGCCCTGAGAAGGGAGAAGGGTGGGCTCCGCTCCTCTCCCACCCTCAGAGCGCACTGGCAGGCAGGGCGTCCACGCCGAGGCCGCTGGCCCAGCTGTGCTTGAAGCCATGTAGGATCCACGCAGCAGCAGGTGTGGGGCGCCCGCATGCATCTGTGCCTGGCAGCTGAGCCCCTTCTCCTATCTCAAGAAAACAGGTGCCAGGCGTGGTGGCACACGCTTGTAATCCCAATACTTGGGAGGCTGAGACAGGAGGATCCGGGTTCGCGGCCAGCCTCAGCTACTTAGTGAGGCCCTCCGCAACTTAGTGAGACTCGGTTTCAAAATAAAGGATAAAAAATAGGGCCGGGAGTATAGCTTGGAGGTAGAAAGCCCCTGGGTTCAATCCCCAGTACCGCAAAAAAAAAAAAAAAAAAAAACAGGACCTGGGATCTGAACCAGGACCAGGGGCCTGGCCAGCTGGGTAAACTGAGCCTCTGCTCACTCCTGCGCGATTCCCATTGCTGGAGGGGGTGTTACGTCACTTTGCCTGCACTGTCTCAGTTAACCAGAAGGACCAGTCCCTGAGGAAAGCAGGGTCTTAGGCTCCTTCCATAGTCGGAAGAGTGAGGCTTGGAGTGGGGGGGGGGTCACCAGTCCCAAATGCAGAAGGCAGAACTTGACCCAGACAGGTCTCTGCACCTCCCCTTAGGCCACACTGCCCCCATGTCTATACTGCTGGGTGGTAGTCACTGAAGTGATTTCCAGAGGGCCACCTCAATGTACCCTTGGGTGCATGGGGAGGGGGGCTTCCAAAGTCCCATGGGAGCCTTCCTCAACATACCCATTTCCAGCTCTGGAAGACCCACATTCCTGCAGTGTAGACAAGAGTGGGATTAATTCACACACAAGTCACCCAACACCCATTTGCCAAAAACCTACTAGGTCAACCACAGCATGAAAGATGTGGCCACTGGGGGAGGCTGAATGCCTGGGACCCCCTATGATTTCTGTGACTCCCTGAGCATTTAATGACTTCTAAATAAAAGTTTTAAGAAACTAACTTGGTCTGTGCTACATCCCATCTAATAGGCCATTGAAAATTAAGAGGCCAAAAGCCCTGTTGCCTGCATTCAAGCTTAAAGTCTAGCTGGGACAGGACAGCTATCCAGACGCCATAGAACGCAGTGTTTTAAAACATAAATTACAAGAGCCTGGTGTGGGGGTGCACACCTGTAGTCTCAGCTACCGGGGAGGCTGAGGCAGCAGGATCACTTGAGCCCAGGAGTTTGGGACAGGCCTCAGAAACATAGCAGGGAGGGAGGGAGGGAAGGAGGCAGGGAAGGAAGGAAGGAAGGAAGGGAGGGAGGGAGGGAAGGAGGGAGGGAGGGAGGGAGAGGGAAGGAAGGGAAGGAAAAGAAACCATAAATTCTAGACTGGGACTGTCTAATAAAACTATAATGCAAGCCACATCTGTAATTTTACATTTTCTAGTAGTGTATTTTTGAAAAGTAAAAAGAAAAAGGTGCAATTAATTTTAATAGCCTTTTTTATATAATGTATCCAAAAAATGATCATGTTACCAAGTAACCAATATGAAATAGTATTGATGCGATATTTTGCGTTCTTTTCATTGGAGCTCTTTAAAACCAAGTGTGTGCTTCACATGCAGAGCACGCCTCGGACGCACACTGAAGTGCCCAATGGCCACGCGGGAGGGTCCTCCAGGGAAGGCTTCGGGGCGTCACAGCCCCACTCCACCGCTGGGGGGCGCGTGTCCCTGCAGAGGTCTCCCCTGTGCGCTACGCCTAGGCTTCTGATCCGAACCGCCAGAGGGCGCCCGAGAGGGCAAGGACCAGATCACACAGGCTGTAGCTATAGTGACTGTCCTTAATGACAAACCAGAGCTGGGGCTGAGAAGAAGCCCAGGCACAAGGACCCCTGGCCCCAATACCATCCCTGGAAAGAGGGCATCCCAGTGTTCCTGCTTCATTCCTGTTACTTCTGTCCTCCCTGGTCCCCAGGCAGCCTCTTACTCAAAGAATAATTCCAGTGTGATGAGGGAGGAGGGAGAGCGATGAGGGAGGGAAAGAGGAAGAAGAGGAGAAAAGGAAGGAAGAGGAGAGGAAGAGGAGGAAGGAGCAAAAAGGCAGAGGAAAGCCCTCCCCCAAAGGGTCTGGTTGAAAATAGCAAGAACAGAGCTGGGCGTGGCAGTGCATGCCTGTAATCCCAGTACTTGGGGGGCCAAAACAGGAGGATCACAGGTTTGAGGCCAGCCTCAGCAACTTAGTGAGACCCTCAGCAACTTAGTGAGACCCTTAGCAACCTAATGAGACCCTGGTTCAAATTAAAAAAAAAAAAAAGCTGAGGGTGTAGCTCGGAGTTAGAATGCCCCCGGGTTCAATCCCTAATACAAAGAAAAAAAAAGAAAGAAAGAAAAAGAAAAAGAAAGGAAAGGAAACAAAAAAGAGAAGGCCAGATCCAAGCTTTGACTGCTGTTTCCTGTCCTCTGCCTCCCCCTCCTGGTCTCAGGTCCAACCATCATGTAAATCAGGAAGTACAGCCCTGGTGCTGGAGGACCCAGGGTTTTGCAAGAAACCAGCTAGAATCGGGAAGGCTAGGTGGTCCTTGAGAGCTTTCTAATTCAGAGGGGAAGGTGTCACATTCAGGGGACGGCATGAAAACAGAGTACTTCCATCGAGAGACCTCCCTGCTCTGAGACACTGGACCTCGTCCACAGAATACAGGTGACGAAGGCACGGACAGCTCCTGTCCCTCCAGCGTTCCCAGCAGAGCAGGCTCCTTCCACACCCTCCCACGCACCCACCCCAGGAAGCCGCTCTGCAGAGCGGGGATACCGGGAGGCTGTCGCTGGCTTTGGGGAGCCCCCATCTTGCTGGGAACAGCTATGCATGAATAAAGCTCATGCCGCGAGGTGGGTGGCAGGAGTGCCATGCTGACAGCTTCAGCGCAAGTCACTGCTTCTGAAGCAGCAATCCTGAAAAGCGCCCACGTAATGAAAGCCACCACCCGCCGCCACCTGTCGCCGGACACTCGCTTCCTCCTCAGCCCTGACGTGCACCCTGGGCATCTGTGTTTTATTCCAGCCTCAACCAGCCCCGGGAGTTTAACACCCACGATGTCCCGGGGTGGGATCTGTGCTTCTCCTCTGGCCTGAGCCACCGTCTCGTCTCCATGAGCCCTCCACGGTCGCTGTATAGAGCATGGGATATAAAACAGTTTTCTGGAATTCATAAACAACTTGTGTAGACATGACAGCATAGAGCTCAGACAACTTCAGAAACTCATAAACAACTTGTTTATGTTGAACGACGAGCAAGGAACAGAAAATTCGAGACCCCCAACTCAGTGAAGGTGAGGCTTTATTACCACCGGGCTACCTCTCTCCAGCAAGACAGAAAAATGGCAGCCTCTTGTACAGTTCACCGTCTCCTTTTATAGAGAGCAAGCAGAGTTCGCGGGGTATGCTCTAAATTGACCAATCATAGTAAATTTTTCCTTATTTAGAAGCAAGGGGGTAGGTCTAGGGGTGTGAGCTGAGTGTACAGGCGGGAACCAACTTCGCGGGCTTGGTCCAGGGGCGGGAACCAGTTTCGCTGGCTTTGTCAGCCAAAGGTCAGGGAGTCTAGTTTTAGGGTAGAAAACGAGGCTGAAAAAATAGTTTTAGGGCATGTTATCACAGTTTAGACATGCCAGGATAGAGCTTAAGAAACTTGTCTGGACGTGTCAGCATAGGGCTCAGACCAGCAAGTTTGTGCTGCAGTTGATAACGGACCCTTGGATCGTAAAATTCCTTCTCACCTTCTCACCTCTGATGGACTTACACCATCAATCAATACATTTGGATTACTGACAGGAGTCTAGCAGGGTTCAATAAGTCTGCATGAGCTTGCCAAAGACACTGGAAATGTCCAGAAAGTCCTAGAAAGACCCCAGCTCTCCCACGAGCAGTGTGCTGAGCTTTGCTTCCGCCAGGACAGTCTGCCCGCGTGTATGACTCTGATCCGGCGACTTGCCCCAGTCCAGTTCTTCTCAGTGACCTGACTGAGGATCTGTACAACTCAAAACTGCTCTAAGCCAGACCAACTCCTGAATCTCCTCTTCCATTGCTGGGCCTGGCCCGTTATTCCCTGCCCCCTGTTTGTTTGTATTGTGGTATTTTGCTAATTAATTGAAGTGCTCTAAATATATAGAATTTGTGCGTTGTCTAGTACACTTATTCGACCTAAATTGTTAGATTTGCCGGTGTGAAGTATATTGTTGGATGCTCATTCATTGCTAATTGGCTTTGGCAAAGCTTCCGCCCAGCATCCAAACTTAGCTTAAGTTTACTTAGACAATTTCCTGCATGCTATAACCTTTGAGTGTTGGAGAAACCTTGTGGCATTGTGGAAAGGCACAAATTGTGTGTGATGTGACTCATTGGTCTTAGGACCCTGTGGCCCTATTGCTCATAATAGTCTCACTGCTTGGACCCTGGCCCCCTGCAATCCCCAGGTACTCCTGACTTACAGTGAGGCTGTGTCCTGATAGATACATCTTTAAGCTGAAAATATGGTTAAGGCCAAGATGCATGTAATACACCTAACCTACGAAGCTCCGCAACTCGGCCCAGCCTACCTTCCACCTGCTCAGAATGCTGATTTAGCCTACAGCTGGGCAAGATCATTTAACAGAGAAAGTACTTTATAATAAAGGGCTGCATATTTCTTTTAATAATATACTGAATTCTCTACTGAAAGTTAGAAACAGAATAGCCGATTGAGAATTCTTTCACATCATCAGAAAGTCAAACAACCCTCGGTCAGACCGTCCTAAGTTGCTAAACTTGGGATCAGCCTTTTAGAATGCAAGTCAGAGTCTGTCCTTCTGCTAGAGCCCTCTAGTGCCCACCCTGCCTGTGTCACTCGGGGAGAAAGACGGGGTCCCTGTGCTCACCTGGAAGTCTTAGGTGACCTCCCCATCCTCCTTTTGACTATTCTTCCCCCTGCCCTCCAGCCTCACTGTCCTGCTCTTCCTGGGCCACTCCTGCCTCAGGACCTTTGCCTGAGCTGTGTCCTTTGCCTGGAACATTCTTTCGAGGTGACCTGCCTGCCTGCCTCCCTCATCTGCTGCAAAGCTTGGCCCAAGTGTCAACTCCTCGGGCAGACCCTCTCTCATGGCCCTATTTAGGGCTGCATGCTTCTCAGCAGGGCAAACCGTAAGACTGGCCACCGTCATCTGCTCCTTCCCCGTCCTGTCTCCTTATCTACTGCAATGCAATTCCTCAGCTCCTCTCTCTAAGAGGAGGCTGGCCTCAACTTGCTTTGGCTGATGAAATGCGGCAGAAGAAGCGGCACGCCTCCTGTCTGGACTCCAGGAAGCCTTGGGTGTTTCTGCGCTTGCTCAGAACCCTGCTTTCCCATGAGAGTGAGCTTGGGTGGGCCTGGGGGGCATGGGAGTCTACATGGAACAGAACCCAGGGGTCCTAACTGAGGGTATCCTAGACCAGCCGGCAACCTACACACATCCAGTAGACAACCAGGATGAACTGAGACCAGAACTGCCCGGCTGAGCCCAGCCTGCATTGCAGACTTGGAGCCAGAGAACCACAGGCTACATCAACAGCACAGGTTCGTGACTGTTTGTTATGCAGCAGTTGCTGACTGATTTACCTACCCTGAGTGCTCCTGACCACCCCAACCCACCTTGCTTTTTTTTCTTTTCTCCACAGCACTATTACCTTCTTTTTTTTTTTTTTTTTGCGGTACTGGGGATTGAACCCAGAGACATTCTACCTCCGAGCTCCATCCCTAGCCCTATTTTTTATTCTTTATTTTTGAAACAGGGTATCACTAAGTAGCGGAGAGCCTCACTAAGTAGCTGAGGCTGGCCGCAAAACCCGGATCCTCCCGTCTCAGCCTCCCAAGTACTGGGATTACAAGCGTGTGCCACCACGCCCGGCTATTACCTTCTAATATATAAAATACATGTGTTTGCTGCATTTATTGTTTATTGCCTCTCTCCCCCGATCTACACTACACAGACTCGAACCTTCTCCAGGGAGAACACCTGTGTTCTGTTCACTGATGCTTCCTAAGTGCCTAGGACGGTGGATGGTACGTAGTGCATGCTCAATGAAAGAAATGTTTTGAAGTCAGATGTGGTGGCATACACCTGTAATTCCAGTACTTTGGAGGCTGAGACAGGAGGATTGCAGGTTCAAGGCCAGGCTCAGCAACTTAGCGAGGCTCTCAGCAACCTAGCAAGACCCTGTTTCAAAACTAAAAATAAAATAGAGATGGGAATGTAGCTTGGAGGTACTGGGCTCAACCTCCAGTATAGATAGATGATAGATAGATAGATAGATAGATAGATGATAGAATATAGAAAGAAAGATGATAGCCGGGCGTGGTGGTGCACGCTTGTAATCCCAGTACTTTGGAAGGCGGAGACCGGAGGATCCGGATTCGCGGCCAGCCTCAGCTTGCGCACGCACGTGCGTGCGCGCGAACGCGCTCTCTCTCTCTCTCTCTCTCTCTCTCTTTCCCTGTCTCTCCCTCTCTCTCTACTTAGTGAGGCCCTCCGCAACTTTATGAGACCCAGTTTCAAAAATAAAGTATAAAAAATAGGGCCAGGGGCATAGCGCGGAGGTAGAACGCCCCTGAGTTCAATCCCCAGGACCGCAAAAAAAAAAAAGAAAGAAAGATGATAGATAGATAGATGATAGATATGATAGATAGATAGATAGATAGATGATAGATAGATAGAAGACAGATAAATAGATAGATAGCTCGGGGGTAGAATGTCCCTGGGTTCAACCCTCAGAACCAAAAAGAAAGAAAGAAAAAGAAAATTAAGACAAGACAGGGTCTGATTATGTTGCTCAGGCTGGTCTTAAACTCCTGGGTTCAAGTGATCCTCCTCCTTAGCCTTTCAAGTAGATGGGACTACAGGTACACACCGTGTGTGGCTAAATTGAAGTGCTTTATAGCCAAACGAGGTGGCACACGCTTGTAATCCCAGTACTTGGGAGGCTGAGACCGGAGGATCCGGGTTCGCGGCCAGCCTCAGCTACTTAGTGAGGCCCTCCGCAACTTGGTGAGACCCTATTTCAAAATAAAGAATAAAAATAGGGCTGGGGGCATAGCTCAGAGATAGAATGCCCCTGGGTTCAATCACCAGTGCCCCCCCCAAAAAATTGAGGTGCTTTATAATTAGATCACCAATAGTCTATGTATAAATAGGTATTTCTCTTTCCCTCTCCTCTCCCCCTCCTTAATTTTTTATATTTATCTATTTATTTATTATTTATTATTTATTTATTTATTTTAGCGCTGGGATGGAACCCACAGCCATGCACACCCTAGGCAAGCACTCTACCACTGAGCCACATCCCCCAGCCCCGCAATAAATAATTTTAAAATTAACTTTCAAAACGGTTGAATAGTGATAATGACCCCCACCTCCGCCATCATCTGAACACTTGCCAAATGACAGGCATCGTGTGAATGCTGCGGCCAGTCGGCGTAACCAATTCTGCGCGGCATTATGAGGCATGCGCTCAACAGGTATTCCCTGTTGGATGGGAAAACTAAGACTCGGGGTTTAACCAGCTCAAGACCCCACAGCTGGCAGGCAGCGGTGCTGGAGCAGAAGCCGGGTATCTGACCCCAAAGCCCATGAAGACATCCACGGTGCTGGCCCGCCTGCCTCGCCCGCCATGTACACAGCCCAGAGCAGAGACAGTCAGCCCTTGAAGGAGAAGGGAGAGAGACAGAGACAGAGACAGAGAGACAGAGACAGGGACAGGGAGAAGGAGAGAGACAGAGAGACAGAGAGACAGGGACAGAGAGAACAAGAGAAAGAGATAAAGAAAGAGAGAGACAGAGAGATAGGGACAGAGAGAGGGAAAGAGAGAGATAAAGAGAGAGAGAGACAGGGACAGAGAGAGGGAGAGAGAGAAAGAGGGAGACAGAGACAGAGACAGAGAGAGGGAGACAGGGAGAGAGAGAAAGAGAGAGAAAGAAAGAGAGAGAGAGAGACAGGGTCAGAGAGGGAGACAGGGACAGAGAGAGAGATAAAGAGAGAGAGAGAGAGAGGGTCAGAGAGGGAGACAGGGACAGAGAGACAGAGAGACAGAGACAGAGACAGGGACAGAGAGGGAGGGGGGACAGAGAGAGGGAG
>PVJS01009924.1:0-49210 GCA_004027185.1 Glis glis
CGGGTCTCACAAAGTTGCGGAGGGCCTCACTAAGTAGAGAGAGAGAGAGAGAAAGAGAGAGAGACAGGGAGAGAGAGAGAGAGAGAGAGAGAGAGAGAGAGAGAGCTGAGGCTGGCCGCGAACCTGGATCCTCCGGTCTCCGCCTCCCAAAGTACTGGGATTACAAGTGTGCACCACCACACCCGGCTCACGTTCGGGTTTTAAATGCATGCTTTTGTGTTTAATCTTTCTGCTTCCCTTTCCTGTTCTCTCCAGGGTTCATTTTCACTTGTATGAAATGAAGACTTCAGAAAGTGGCACGTTACTCTCTTATTAGACGTCGGTGCCAGGCTCCCGAGGCGGACGGCAGCGGTGCGTGCAGCACAGAGCACAGCCTTCCAGACGGGCCAGGACGAAGGGCTCAGACACGAGGAGCTGGGAAGCGAGGTAGCATGTGGGTAATTACAAAATCGCCAAATGGCACTGGGTTTTGAAAACCATTCCAATAGCATATTTCTGTATTAATTTGCTTTCGGATGTGAGCCATAAAATTATACAACTGAGCTGATAAAGCTAATTACCTGCGTGCATAGCCTCCTCCTTTGCAGCCCTATGAGCCACTGAAACAGTCTCACATAAGAGCCTGTGTGCCCACAAGTGGCCAAGGTGGCTGACCGGCCAGGCACCGTCACGGCCCATGCGATAATGTTGCAGTGGTGGTGGTGGCAGGCACCAGGGCTTAAATGCACAGACCCTGGCATGTGGGGAAGGAGGTGAACAGATAACAATGCAATGACGTTATCTTCTCGCACCGTGGCCACCATGGAAGAGGCCCTGCAGTGCGCACTTAACATGCACCTTCTCGACTTAATGCTACTTCAAATCAGGACTTCCAATGATAGGCATGAGATAGGCACTGTTATTTCCATTTCAAAGATTTTCTTGAGACCTCAGGCACACGGAGGAAACTGAAAAGCTGAAAATGCTGGTGAGGAGAGGGCCCAGGTGTGGACACAGGCAGTGCGACCAGGAGCCCTCGCTTGGACTTCATTATTACTGGATACTTCTTATGGATTTCTCGCTGGAAACCTGGAAATCAGGAACCATGGCCCCCTTGACAGTGAGGACCCTGCTGCCCACAGGGTTGGGTCACGCCAGGACCCTGCCCTGCCAATGGCCCAGGCAGCATCCGCTCTCCTGCCTAGTCTTCTTCCCTCTGGGCCAGAGGGCAGGCCCCGCGGGAACTCTTCATGGTGCTGAAGAGGCCGCCAGCAGGCCAGGCTTGTTCTAGTCAGTTGGGATGGGCTGGTCCCACTTCCTAAAGGGCCCCCAGGGTCTCTGAGATTCTACCTGTACAGAGACAATGGTGCCAGCAGCAGGGGAGGGGAGACTGGAATCACTGTTGGTGGTGACCCGGGCTTGGCAAGTCTCCTAACCGCAGCCACCAGCCACTCATGGGTCTACATATTTTGCCATGACTGATTCCCAAAGTAGGTCACGGTGAGCACTGGGGGCAAGATGCTTACTATCTCTGAGTCACTAAGTCAGATTTGCAGGTTTGGTGGACGGTCAGCTGAATGAATACATGTTTCCAGCAGCGGTGCAGAAGGAATCGTACAGGTAGCCTCCAGCCACCACATCCCCAGGGCACAGTTATTGGCAGGTCACTACCTGCACACGTCTGAACAAGGGGATGTTTACTCTGTACTTGGCATTGAAGGAAGCCACACTCTCTTGGAGCAGTGGGCTCTACACGTGTGCAGTCCACAATGATTCCACAGCACCCTAAACATGCTTCATGCCTACCACATGCAAAACACAGAGAATATGGCTCTTCAGTGGCGGAGAGAGAAACTGAGGCCAACATGTTACCGTAAATAGGTGTGATGCACAGCCTGCTCTCTCTGATGGTGTCATATCTCATTTCCTTCCCTGAGCTGGAAATCTGGCTAGATGAGAGAGAACATCACACTTTAAACAGAAACAAACAGAAGGGCATATACACCAAGTATCTAGGCAATTGTCATGCTGGGAAAGGCCACGTTGTGTTCTCCTTCCCCACTTACTGCGGGGCTCAGAGGGGTGCCACTGCCTTGGTTTCCCTGTAACCTTTCAGAGCAGGAATAGGTTTCATGAGTCAGGTGACCTCTAGCTCAGCAGGGATCCTGTCGCCAGCAGCACGCCTCATTGCAACTCAACATCCTCCCAAGGCCCCAGCAAGAGCGAGAAAAGCAGAGACAGGTCTGCACTGTCCTGGACACTTCTAGAGACTCGTGCAGCACAAGCTCACAGTGCAGAACTACACATGTCCCAGACACCCCACGCCCAGCGAGGAACAGGGGGGGAGGAGTTTCACCATCCAATGAGGCTCATTGATTGCTCCACTGCCCAAGTCCTTCAGTGGCTACCTAGTGCTCCTGGGGTGGAAACCCCAACTCCCCAGGATCCGGCATAAGATGCAAGTTCTCTCAGAACTCTTTTTTTTTCCTGTCGACCTCTCCTGGCACAGCCCTGGCCCCTCCCCCATGTGTGCCCCTGTATACCTGCTGTGTGAGTCGCTGATCCTGGTTTCCCTGTGATCCCATGGTGCCCTTCGCTCCTGCTCTCCCACTGCCTGGAGCCCTCTCCCACCTCATCTTTCTGGCGAACACCTGCCCATCTCCTGGATCTCAAATATCACATTATCTTGGATGTCCTCTAATGCCAGCTCAGACCCCAGAAGCCAGCCCTGCCCTCCTCCCTGGCTGTCACCACCACAACCTGTGGCATGTCCTTCCTACACCTGCCTCATGTCACTGAGCCTGCACTGTGGGCACCTGACCGCGCACCTGACTCACTGGAGTGAGTATCAGTATTTATCACAAGGCAGGATAAAAAGGCCAAATGAGATCCCCCTGCTTTTAAGGAGTCTGGCCGCTCATGCAAGCATTATATCCCACTCGTCATTATTAGCCATACACATTTAACCAACTGGTCAATATGTGTGCAGAGACTTTCTTTTTCTACAAACGTTTTCATGTGCGCCATCTTAGTTAATCTGGGGAATCATGAAGGTTCAACTTCTAAATATTTGAAAAACACAGGCGGATGAAAGAAAATGCAGAAGGCACATAAAACACCTCCTCTCTCTCATTGTCTGCCAGGCCATCAGCAATGAAATATTTGGTAATGTACCATGAGCCAAGGACCATTTGAAACCAACGCGCAGCTTTTCAGATCTTGTCTATATTTATGTGGCTGACATTTACCACCAACTACTTTGATATTCTAGAAAAAATGATTACTCAACTGTGCCCTTGGGGAATTTGAAGCCAGCAGGGAATTGTGAGGTTCTCTGCTGATCCTGGAGGGCGGAGGTGTGGTGGCCTCCCCTCTCTAGGGAGAAATAAGTGCTACGCTTGGGCCATGTGGGTATCCTCCAGGATCTATGAGCAGAAGTCAGAAATCCATCACAAGAAAAGAGGACGCAGAGGCTTTGCACCTGACTTCAAGGTGAGCAGAGCCGAGCGGGTGCTTTCTGTGGGGTGTGCCTTCACTTGGGTGCTCCCCACGCCCGGATGATAGGCTGCGTCCCATATGCCAGCCTTGGAATGAAGGACTACAGGTGCAGGGACTTAGCCCAGCCCTCCTTGAGCTCAAATAAATTAGCAAATTGTCATAAATAGAAATTACACTAATGGAAAGACTGCTTTAAATGATTAATGAGCCTCTCTCCCATGACTTTGTTTTCTAATTTGCATCACGAACTTTCAGAATGCTGATGCTGCCGTTCTCATCTCAGTAAGTGCCCTGGCACCTCGGCTGAGCTCCCCAGTGTCAAAGACCCAACTGGACAGAGACAGCCATGCCGCCGATGCGACGCGCAGCCCAGGGGAGGGGTCTGCGCCTCTCCTGGACGAAGCTGGGCGCGGCTCCGAGGGCAGGCAGCTGAGCGAGTCCCAGCTCGGCCACTCGCTAGCTGGGCAACCAGAGCAAGTGAGGTTCCTTCACTAGGACCTCTGTCTTCTCATCTGTGGAATGTGGATAAAAACTCCTTCAGAGAATTGCTGTGAAAATTAAGTGTATAAACCTATGTGATTGCTCAAGTCCACACCTAGCATCTAGCCACCGCCACATGGGTGGTCGCTGTTACGCTCTGTAATTTTAAGACTGCATTACACATAAGAACATGTACGTGTCCAACACACGCCCAACCACACAAACACAATGCACACCCATTTCTGCACACACACACACACACACACACACACACACTTGAATCGATGCTGTAGGAAATGTCCTTCCCCACCCTTCTGAGCCAGCCAAACCTGGAATCTCCATGTGACAGCCTGATTCCTATCAAAGTAATTCTAAAGTGTGCATGGATCTAGGGAGGAGACAGCAATCAAATCTATGCCTCCCCCCTTCACCTACCTCTCCTGCCTGCCCATGAAGGCCAAGCAGCCCAGGCAATTTGATACCATCACCCGGCAGGTGCGACATTTCTCAGTGGCTGCAGAGCTCTCTGCCATGGGAGATTAAAGGCCCTGGAACCAAGTTATTACAAACAGCTCTAAGAGCCAGATTCCCTGAAGGCAGATACAAAATGCAACCCTGCATTTTACTTAAGATGATCAAGGAATCAACCATCCTGATGACAGGAGCTGTTTGTATTAAAATTCATTTAGATAAAACTATTTCTCCAAGCATGACTATTAGAGAAATGTACTGTGCTGTGTTCTAAAAGAGTCTTGTTTAAAGAGACTAAATTTTTTTTTCAGGAGATGAGAAGACAGAGCTCCATTAGGATGCATCTTGGAGAAGAATAGAGAGGCCAATTAGAGGCCGAAGGGGGAGCCTCTGGGGCCCGGGGTGAGCAGTTTCATCCCCGCCTGTCTGAAAGGGGAGGAGTGGTCAGAGGGAGGAACTGCTCCCTACTGGAGAGAAAGCAGTCAAGGACGCAGAGAACAGGGCTCAGGTGTGGCTGTATCCAGGTGGGCTACTGTGTTCTGATCACGCAAATGCAAGGTACCGGGTCTAAAATCCTTGGAGGGCTAAAAACCTGGCAAATATCTCGGCTACTGGCGAGCCCCTCCAGTTTGTACAGGGTGGCTGGTGTCTGTGAGGACAAGCACAGACCCCCAGCAAGGCACCGCCTGAGACTCCAGCTGTCCATGGCCCTCTGCCTGGAGGAGAGCTCTTCTGAAATGGGGAACCTCACATGCAAGCCAAGAGCTGCCCTGCTCCCCGTCCTCCCGCTTCCCAAATCACTCAGGCTAGCTCGGCTCTGCGCCTCAGTCCGCATCATTGTCCCCAGGCCTCCGAAGCCCAGTTTGCCAACGGGTTGCTGGAACCCGTGCCTCATTTGAAAAACAGCCAAACCAGTTAAACGTGCTCCTCCCAACTGAAAAGGGAGATGGGTGCTCATTGGAGCACCTGGCAGAGACTGCTGGACAGCCTGGGCCATTGGTCTTTGTGCGCCGATGCCAAACTGCGCCCCCAGCTCTTCCTTGTTAAACCTACACAGGTTGGATTCTGACAGATCAGCAGGTCCCTTGCTGACCCATGAAAGGCTCTTTGAAGGGAGACTTTGAACAGACACAAGGAAAATGGGGAGGCGAGCTTAGCCTTTACCTGTGTCAGCTCCCAGTGGTCTAGGCGCGGTAAAGGGCTGGCTCTGGGGAAGGAGCCAGGTTGCCATACAGACTATCTTGCTGGTTGCAAACTCCTTCCACACCTATCTCTATCACAGCACTTGGCATAAGGCAACTGTTAGGGTTTGGGTTTAGGATGTGTGCCCTCACCCCAGCCCAGCTCATGGGTTAAAAGCAAGGTCCCCAATGCAAGAAGGTTCAGAGGTGGGGCCTGTCTGGGGCAGGTGGGCCACTGGGGGCCTGGTCTTGGGGACTATATATGTCCCTAGTCCCCTCCTCTCGCTTTCTCTGCTTCTGGCTGCCATGACCGAGAGCAGCATCCCTCCACCATGCCTTGCCGCTGCCGTGTATGCCTTGGAGCCAGCCGACTATGGACTGAACCTCCAAAACTGAGCTCAAATAAACCTTTCCTCCTCTAAGTTGTGCTGGTCAGGTATTTTGGTCACAGAGACAAAAAACTCTAAAACAGCAACTAAACTGATAATCCTTTGGATGGCTGCGTCGTGGAAATGCAAGTTTCTCATTCAACAAATAGTTTTAAAACCTATGTGTCAGGGGTCATCGTCAGCGCTGGGGAGGCTCTACTGGGGAAGGGGCCACATCTGATGTTGCTCAGCCTGGTGTCCCCGGTGCTGAGCACTATGTCTGGCATACGGTAGGTCCTAAATAAATAGATGCTGAGTGAATGGGATTCCACCTGACCTCAAGATGACACAATGTGGCATCTCTTCAGAAAAAAATATTAACCTCTATGCTTCTTAAAGACTGTGATGAAGGAGAAGGAAGTACGACAAGGCAACTGTAAGATCAGCCACAGCAGGACAGAAGGAGGCCAGGGACTCGCTGGCTCCCAGGAAGAGGATGAGCACGGTCCATCCTGGAGGAAGCCCACCTGAGGCCAGGCCACAGGCAAGCATGAGGGCTTCCATGGGAAATGGGAGGCTTCCATCTGCTGACACCCTTCAGAGTCAGGAGCTATGTCTGCCCCTCACAGACATGACCTCGTTGAAAGAGTCAACAGAAAAATGACACAGGTTTGCGGTCCTGGCTATCCCGCTAGCCGCACGCTCTCTATAATCACCAATTTCCCCAAATCCCCTTATTTTTTTTTCTTTTTTGGTACTAGAGATTGAATCCAGGGGCATTCTATCCCTGAGATATACTCCAGCCCTATTTTCTTTTTTCTTTTGAAACAGGGTCTCATGAAGTTGCTGAGGGTCTTGCTAAGTTGCTGAGGCTGGCCCTGAACCTGAGATCCTCCTGTCTCAGACTCCCAAGTACTAGGATTACAGACATATACCACCACTATTCTTTTAAAAGAGGTAAAGACTATCTGTTTTGCAGGTAGAGTATAAATAAAATGCTAGCATGCTGCCTGGCACCTGGCAGGTGGTCACAAGGGCAAGTGGAACTTAGAACTGGTCCTAACAGCAAGCCTCTGCAGGAGGTGTCACTACCTTGGCCAAACAGACAGGTACACAATGCCCTTCAGGTCACAGAACCTCCGTGTCTGGATGCTAAGAGCAGCGAGGCCAGTCTTCCAACCCTGGGACTCTGGTCCCCAACAGTGTGGCATCTGAAGTCCCACCCTAAAGTCAAATACAGACGAGTTTTAGATCATGTACTGAAGACGATTATCTGCTACTAACAAAGATTTGGCTGTATCAGGGTTTTCTAAGTTCAACAAAAATTGTGCAATACAATTGCTAGAGGGAAAGACGAAGGTTAAAAGGAAAGAGGACCAAGGGGCTTGAAGTAAGGAGCTATTTTATCCAAAAAGCATCAGTGGATAGCAAATAAGCCTGACTCCCTGGGACCAGAGGCTGCCTGTGCCAGGGGAGACCCTCGGACACCCCAGGGAGACTGCTCAAACATTATAAACAGGCCGGTTCTTTACGAGAAAGAAGTGCGGGGTAAAAAATTCCCTCAAAATGGCCAGGCCTGGTAAAGGAACAGGTCATGCAGGAGCTTAATAGGTTTGTGAGGATTAGGAGTCCTTTGTGAAAACTGTCACCCTGGGGAGAAACAAGGGTAAAAGCAGGAAGAAAGCAGAAGGAGATGGTGCAGAGAGGGTGCGAACCCCCCACGGGCACCCCCAAGAGTGGCCGTGGCTAAGTCCTGTGCCACCGCAGTTCATGCCCATCTCACCAGCACCCTGTGACACAGGGACTGTTGCCAGCCCTACTTCAGGACGAGAACAGAGAAGCAGAGAGAGCATGAGGCCCTGGCTGGTGGAGCGGGGAGTGGCTGGGGCGGACAGGCTCCTCTGACTGCTCATCAGCTCCTGCTCGCTGGAGGGTCCCAGCCTGTAGTGTGTCACAGGGCGCAGACTGTGGGGTGCATCGGGGACAGCACGATAAGCAGCCAACACTTAGGAGGCGCACAAGGAGCGTTTCTTCCTAGTCATACAACAGTAAGAATGATAAATAGGGTTTAAGAGAAGAGATTTCCTAAAAGGAAAAAAGCACCATGTGTCACTAGCTCATCTAGTTAGACCCAGCGCCCAAAGGCGTGAATTCTACCCCAGAAGCAGTGATCCCAGGTTGAAGACGCCACCCAGGTCCCCGTTGCTCACCATCCCCTGGGCGGCAGATTGTCCTGGCCCACCCCTTCCACATGAAGTCACCCTGTCTCCACAGGGATGGGGTTCTCGTAACCGCTCCGGGCAGCCTGAGGAATTCATCTATGAGGACCATTAGACCCAGCCAGGGAGCCTGGGAGCACCTGGCCAGCTCGTAGGGCTGTGACTCCAGCATGTTTAGTGTCATCTCTCTGTCCCAGCTCTTGTGACAAACCTGCCCACCTTGTCCACAGAGCAGGTGGGAGGGTGGGGGGTGAGATAACGACTGGGGTGTGCTCAGGGGCACCACAGACCCAAGGAGGAAGAGCCTCGGGTAGACACTATGCAGACAGGTGTGCAGGTATCTATTGCAAAGAGCCGCATTTCCTCTAGAGCATGTCTACCCCAGCCTTATGTGCTACATATGGGCAGTTTCTATAACTATGGATGGGTGTCAAATTAGGCTCAAGATTTTTATAGAGTCTAAATATTTAGAAAATATTATTAAAATGCCTCATGAAATTATTAGCCAATTCAATCCTTGGTCTTTCCATCTGCTTGAATTTGGGTCTACAATAGCAAAAGTCTGCTATTCGCCCCATAGCAGATGCAATCACCAGATGAGAGAAAGAGGCAGAGAGACGATGTCCTTGATGTTAGTTCTTTTTAACCAAATTCGCCTATAGGGACAATCTCTCATCAGCCTATAATCAGTAAGTGTGTGGAACAGATGTGTGTGGCACATGGTGGGCATTCGATAAATATTTGTTACACAAATTATGAAGCAAATACAGACAACATGGAAGTCGGAAGTCAGCATCTTTTGTTTTTCCCCTTTGGAACTAGGGATTAAACCTAGGAGTGTTCTACCTCTGAGCTACATCCCCAGCCTTATTTTTTATTTATTTATTTATTTATTTATTTATTTATTCATTCATTCATTCATTCATTCATTCATTCATTTTGTGGTGCTGGGGATTAAATCCGAGAAGGGGGACATTCTACCTCCAAGCTACATCCCCAGCTTTATTTTATTTTTTATTGGGAAACAGGGTCTCACTAGGTTGCTGAGAGTCTCACTATGTTGCTGAAGCTGGCCTTGAACCTACAATCCTCCTGTCTCAGCCTCCCAAGTACTGGGATTACAGGTGTGCATCACCATGCTGGCTTATTTTATATTTTGAAAGAGGGTCTTTCTAAGTTGCTGAGGGACTTGCTAAGTTGCTGAGGCTGGCTTCGAACCTATCATCCTCCTGTCTTGGCCTGCCAAGTACTGAGATTATAAGCGTGCGCCACCATGTCTGTCAAAACTCACCCTCTTAAAGGAGACAAAGGTTAAAGAAGAGAAATGCAAAGGCATTTCCCATACTTTCAATACTAGTTTTCAAAAACGTGAGTTCCTTTGGCACAATCCCTGAGGAGGCGGCCTACACTGGGCCAGGACCACAGCCCAGAGGCACGCGAAGGGGCTCAAGTGCCGGCTCCTCCGCTCTCTACTGTGAGCACGAGTCTCATTCTGTCATCTGGAAGACAGGACGATGGATCGCCCTGGGAAATGAGTTGGGGAGACTCAGCTCAGCACCCAGGAAATGTTAGTTACGACATTAACCAGGTGCTAAGTGCCCCAGCTCTGGAGGCTGGGGCGGGCAGGGCATGAGCTCTGAGGGGGTGAGCCTGACGCAGTTGCCATTCCTGCTTTTATGTGTGCCGTAGAGTGAGAGCATTCGTGAGCCTGAGTCCCTCCCCACCGTGCCCCTCCTCATCAGGTGCTGCTGCACTGAGCTGAGGCCATCAGACCCGTCCAGGCCGGCCCTGCCCTGCTCAGGACTCCCCACTGCAGCTGACACTCTGAGGCCGGGGAGGGTGCCCCTGCCTCGCCCTGCAGCTTCCACAGCAGGAGGTACAAAGCCTCTCCAACCATCCTCCGCTCAGAAAGACCAAGTCACTCCCTGCTCCAGCACCACACAAAGATATGGGAAGATGAGAGTCCTGGCCCTTGGTGTCCCTCTCCCTGGGGTGAGCGCTTCGCTGGTAACCCCACCTGGGCTGGCCCCTGGCTCCACCACTAACTGGCTGGCCCAAGGGAAAGCTCACCTGGCAGAGATTTGGTGTTGTCATGGGAACAGCACTGCCCATCAGAGAGGTATGGGAGGGGCAAAGGAAAGGAGATGAAGAAGCCAGCGCGCCTGGCACAGAGCAGGAGTGAGCGCCCATCTTGCTCACTGTTTGCTCATACAGCCTGCAAGAGAGGACCTCACTGGCTCTGTGCTGAGCTCAGGGCAGAGCACTGGAGAAAGTCCGTTCTGCCACGCCACCTGTTACTTCTCTCTGGACCAAAGACAAACACCTGTGCACTCCACAAGTCCCAGGTGCTCTGTCTTTAGTATCCGGTTCACAGAACCTTCTACTACATGTAAAGGGCTTGTTTTGTCATGCACTCCTTGGAGAGCGTCTCCCAGACCCAAATTCACATTAGCTCCAAGGAAGGGACTTGCTTCAAGACCTAGAACCCATGGCATGTGCAGACGGAGGAGACTTCCAGTCCAGAGAGGCTCTCCACCATGACCTGACCGTCCCCAAGGCCACAGAATCTGCACATGATAAGGATGAGTGACGTGTGTCAGAGCGGGCTCTTTCTAGAGACATTCTCAGAGCAAGCCACCCTCGCCAGCCTCTGCACCTTTGTCCATTTTCCACCCTGTCACTTGATAAACCACTAACAATCCAGTCTGACATCACCCCCTCTGGGAGGCCTCCCCTGATCACCCCCACCCAGCAGCTGCTGCTTCGGCTCCAGCACTTGGCACAATGCTCTGTCCTCTCCCCCTTCCACTGCCTACCAGGAGGGACGTGGCACTGAGACCTTGTCTCTGCAGCTCAGCCCAGTTAGTATCTCTCAATACCCGACCCACTTCTGTAGGTGCTCTGTGAAAACCACAGCACACACGAGCAAGCCCGGGGTCTCTCCAGAGCATGCACCCATTCAGCTGAGCGCCTACGACCAGCCAGGCAGGGACCAAAGGCCACAGCAGGTGTGGTGACTATGACACTCTCTCTTACAGCACCGTCCTTCTGAAAACTGTCTTTTCAAAATGGCATCTTCACACCTCACTAAGCGATACAGTCTGATTTCAGGTTCCCAGACAATTGCGTCCATGTTTTCAGCTGTCAGTCTGTGAAACTCCTTGAGCCTAGCATTGATAGATGGCCATTAGGACCTGTCACTGACATGAGTATCAACAGTGGCAAGAAACCTGTGATCCAAAGTCAAAAACACCGCCACGCCCCAAGACCTTTCCCCACTCGGAATCGATACTTCATTAAGTGGGGCCTCTGAGGCGTAAAGCTGCTACAAAATGCCAACCCTTTGCTCCACGTCTCCTGGCCATCGCATTTTGGAGCTACCTGGAGTTAAAATGTGGTAGCTAACCCCCTCTCAGCTCCTTCTCAGCGGTCAGAACCGCGGGACAGGGTTTGCCCGGTTCACGCGGGCCACCGTGGAAAGGATATGATTCTCCAGTGGATGTCCAGCTTGCTGTTGAGTTCCAGGCCTCGGGCTTCCTGCCTCTCTTCTTCCAGCTGCTTTGGATTGGCAAATTGCCCCTTCTCTCCGGGGGATTCTGGGACACTCTCAAAGTTGAACTTGTCCACTTGTATAGCCATCCTATGAGAAGAAGGACAATGGTAGAAAGCATTAATCAGTGGGTGAGTTCTCTGCTGGCTGTTGGGGAATCAGCACATGGCACCAGGAGGCCGGATAATGAATCATTACTGTTAGCAATTCATCACACATCCGCTGCATGAAAATGGATGTGACTAGATGCCCAAGGTGGCCCTCCCTCAGAGCTGGCTCCACACAGTTAGGAGAGTCAGACCTCTGAGAAGACCTGGGTCACCCCAGATGGAAATGTCAACTCCGTACCTGGGTGAGACAGAGAGAACCCAGCACGCTGCCCAGACAGTGGGCTAGGTCATGACTTAAATTCCTTCCTAGCCATCACAGAGAATTCTGGCAATTACTGGGACCCCTAAATCCCACTGGAAGCACCCCTCCATCCTCTGAGCCTGCCATCTCACCACCACACACCTCTTCCTCCAACCAAAAGTCTTGCCAGGCCACAGCTGCCACCACCCACTTTCCCTCTGCAGCTTCCTGGGTCTTGGTCCCCCTGGGGCCCTGCCTTCAGGTCCCTGCTCAATCCTACATCCTCACACAGCCCCTCTCATTGCTTGTCTGGTCCTCTTGACCTTCTGATGTTTCTAGAATGCACCAGGCTCTCCCTGTCTGAGTCTTGGTGCTTGCTGCCCCTGCCCCCTAAATGTTCTTCCCCTGAGCCTTGGCACACTGGCCCTTCCCATCCAGTAAGCTCCAGGCTGGAGCTTACTTAGTGCTTGAGAGCTGCTCCCCAGGCTGGAGGCCCTGCTATAGGGGTGTGCTCTCTACTCTCCTCACCCTGCTCCCTGCCGCAGCTTTCCATGTATTCTGGCAAAGCATTTATCATGAGCGGAAAGACTTCCCTCTGGCTCTGTTAATCACCTATCAACTCTGCTGCGAGTTAGCTCCCTGAGGGCACAGATCCTCGTGGTCAGTTTACCAGGTTGCTCAGCCCCCCAATAGTGCCTGTGCCCTGCAGTGACTGGATCAGCTCAATCCATGAAGGAGTGAATTAAAAGCCAACACTTCAGCCGGGCGTGGTGGCACACGCTTGTAATCCCAGTACTTGGGAGGCTGAGACAGGAGGATCGTGGGTTCACGGCCAGCCTCAGCAACTTGTGAGGTCCTCCACAACTCAGTGAGACCATGTTTCAAAATAAAGAATAAAATAGGGCTGGGGGTGTAGCTCGGAGGCAGAATGCCCCTGGGTTCCATCCCCGGTACCACAAAAAACAAACAACTCTTCTCTCTTCCTGCTCGCTGTGTGCCCTGGGCCTAGTACCATACCTGCATCTGGCTGTGCCCCAATTCTCAGCCCAGGACCTGGCCAGAGGCGAGGGAAAGCCACATTCTCAGGGTTCTGGTCACCTTCCGTAGCCTGTCCCCACCCCAAACCACCTTCCATGTAGGTAGGGGCTGGCTTACTGATGTCTGAAATCCCAGCTCTTAGCACAGAGTTGGGCACACAGTAGGCACTCGATAAAGGTACATTACATGATGGACGAAGGGGGAGAGGAAGAAAAGGGGCTTCTTCCTGTGAGACCCCTAAGCTCTGGCTCCAACTGTAAGATGAGTGACAGCCGGTAGATAAAGTAGGTGTTTGGAATCACTGCTGGACTGGACAAAATCTTCAGCAAAACCATGCCCTCTCTCTCTCACTGCCTCTGCAGCTGTTCTAAAAGGAACTGATGTCCAGGGAGTAGAGATGCAGGATTGCACCCAAAGATGTGGTCTCGGGACCCTGACAGTGCGGGAAAGAGCTGCCACAGCATCAGTAAGTCTACAGCACTTGGCCCCGAGCAGGATGTGGAGGGCAGGCTGCCCAGGGGTCAGAACACCGCTGAGCGAGTGCGGACAGCGCCTCTGCAGCAAGAAACTGCTTAACATTACATGTTGGGTTTTTCCTATTAAGTAACTTACTGCAAAAAGTTGGAAAACAGAGAAAAGCGTACACACACATACGAAAAAAAATACTCAGAATTTAACACTCATGTTAATATCTTTACCCTATAGGCTTTTTCTGAAGTATCTGTATTCTAATGTGGTTGACATCATTCTATAAGTGTATGTATAAGTCATAACATATGTGTCATTATGCATATACACAATAAACACATAATTTTAAGTCATGTTTGATTCTCTTAATACACAGTACTATCAGCATCTTCATATCACTAAAAATTACTCTGCAAAATGTGACACAGTAATCTAACTTAACAGTTCTCTATTTTTTGGATTCTCAGATCTTTTCCATTTAAAAAAAAATTCTATTGCAAAAAAGTCCTGATGACTATCTCTGTGCTTGATGTTTTTGTCTCTACTGAGGAATGACTCCCAGGATCAACTTCTAGGAGAGGACTTACTAATCTGAGAGTGGGGAATGGTTGAGGCTGGGATCTAGGGCACCGGGCTCCTGCTGGGAATTTTACACAGGTCCATTCCGAGCCGTGTGAGCAGGCGCCTTTCTGTCTCTGCACCCTGGTGATACTGGCGATGATCAATTTTTAATCTTTACTAGTAATAGGCAAATGCTACCCCACTGCTACTTCAATGTGTCGGTCTCAATGGCCCTGGGGGTTGACATTGTCTCAGAAGCCTACCAACCACATGTCTTTCTTCCCCATGAGCTACGCACGGGTAAAGCAAGAGCTCCTCTAACTTTTCAGCCAGCGAAAGCTCCTCTTACTTCTCTGCCACAAAGGTAGACTGAAGCAAACTAGTGTTCCCTTCAAACAAAAGGTCAGAATATTTCCTGAGTTTCACTAAAAAGGCCAATTTATTTTCACTGCTTGATAATCCAAAAGGAATTAATAACTTTCACCTTTCGAGTGGGTTTGCAAACCGTCTTCAGTACCGGGCTGTCTTCTGTTGGACACAGAAGGGAGACCCACCCCAGCAGGCAGCAGCCTGGGTTAGAACACCCCTACCCCACCCTGCAGCCTCTGGTACTATGTCTGCGTGATTATCTGGGGGTCTCTTTCAAATAATTTCTAGTCGTGTAAGCATCATATTACATTTCCCACCTCTGATCCTAACAAAACTGTAGCCCAGTGTGCTCATGAGGCCTGAGAATACAATGGAAGAAGCGCTCACCTCACGCCAAGGCCCACGCGTCGTGTTTTATATGTGCATTCATCTTATGAACCTGCAGCCAGCAGAGTGGCTGTCATTTGCATCATGTGGCAGAGGCTGGGGGAAGCTTACACTTGAGGTACACATACCTGCCCAAGGCCACCAATCTGGGCACCTCGCAGAGGTGGTCTCTCGAACCCAACCCCGCTTTATTTGAGTCTCCTTTGCTTAGGCCGGGTACCTAAAGCGAGATCGTCTCCCACTCCTGCTGTTTACAGAGCCGGCATGGGACACACACCCACCCACGCCTGCAGAGTGTCCTCCTTGACCCACCCGCTGCCCACGTGATCCACCAACTATGTCCCTAGTTTACAACAGGCCTCTCTCTTCCCCAGCAGCCTGGGATAGCAAGGCGGGGGAGCGTCCCAAAGTCAGCACCCCCTTTTCTCCAGTGATAAGACTGAGGCATCAAGAAATTGAGTACCTGACCCAGGGCCATCCAGCTCCAATCCTGGAGCCAGGACTCCAGCTCCAAGCGGTCTAACTGAAAGGCCGAGGAATGTCCCCCGGGGCCCAGAGGAGCTCTGCTCAGCACCTCCACGTCTCCATGCACTTGGCCCTGGACTTCATCCCCCGAGCCTAACCCACTCCTCGGCCCTCCTGCCCACCAGGAAGGGAGGGAGCTGTGTGACTGGTAGCTGGAAGACTGCAAGAGGTTCTCTCAGAGAGACCCACTACCTGCGGGACGGTGCTGCTGCGTTGAGTCCCATAGCTTCAAGACCAGCTACCAGGGGAACCCGGGGCCAGCCGTCCCAGTAGGCGACCCTGCTCTGCAGCCAGTGCAGGACTGGCAGGAACTTCACTGAGTACCAAAGCCATTGCAATTGGAGGCCTGTCACTACTGTGGATGGCAGAGCTCCCTGGTGACAGCGGGCAGCGTGGGGGATGTGTATGGAGAGCTGGTCACAGAGACAAAGTTGGGAGCCACTGAAGGGAAGAACACAGAGGAAGGGACTGAGGGACCAAGAGCGGCGCCTCCTCCATCACTGCTGGTTCTGAGGCGGTGGAGGGGCAGAGGAGGGCGCTCAGCTTCAGTGCGACCACCTGGGCTGGGCTCCAAGCTCTGCCCTTGACCTTGGGCAAAGCCTTCTGTTGCCCTGAGCATCTCTAGGAACTGCCATCCCATTGCCTGCACCCACAGGGAGAGCTGAGAAGACTGGAACATTCTTATTCCACGCCAGCCAGGGGAGCCACTGCCGTCAGTCCACACTTGGTGATTAGCTTAGCGCCTCGGGCGATGTACTGACAACTTCCTCAAATAGCCAGCCATTTTTCATAAAAGCAACGAGGCAACAAAACCTTGACACCCCTTCAAAGCCCAACCCTCACCACGCGCCACATGCGGCTGCTTGCAGGGAAGCCCACCTGCAGCTCCTGCCACGGGTACCTGGTGTCCACATCCTCCACAGGTGCGTGAGAGCTTTGATCTGTGCAGGGCAATGCATCCCAGGGAACATTTGCATAATCACCCGCTACCAGAGTATCCGAAGTCATTCCCAAACATGGCTGATGCTGCTGGTAAATCAGCGATCCCTGGAAATCATCAGCCCCCGAGATCATCTAGAGAAGGGGGGCAAGGGAGCGTGCGCATGGCCAGCAGCAAACGCACCTGCCTACCATGGGCACGGTGTGCTGGTGGGAGTGACCCTTCATTCAGGTGGCTCCCCACGGGTGGCAGCGCTGGGTCTTTGGCCAGGGATCTGCCCATCATAATGGTTCTCCAGTTTTGCTGTTACTGCTGTTTGTTTCTCTCTCTAGTAAAGTAAGGCCATCTTGCTGTGGGCTAGGGTGGATCACCTAGTGCTTACCTAGTGGCTGGCCCGGGACAAGAATTTGGTCTCTGGCTTCCTGTCTAGTACTGTCCCAGGATGGGGGGGGGCTTCTTCGAGGACACTAGAATGGACACATCTTCCCGGTGCCTGGCCAGCCCTGTCGCAGCCATCTGCAGGCCCAGGGAGTGATGCTGGGGGCGGCTGGGAGCTGGGGGAGGTGAGGATGTCCCTGCCACCTGTGCCTTCCACATGCTCCTTCTTTGAGTAAATCAGGGAGACTGCCTCCTGGGCCACCAGTCACCTGTGAGGAGGGGTGCACACAGGTGTCAATGCATTGGCACTTGGTCCCTACAGGTTGGCTGAAAGGACTAGACTTGAATCCCAGATGGAGGAGAGAACCAGACCTCACAAATGTCTTTCAAGACAGGCCTTCTGTGAATCGCATAAAACACCATCAAATTCCAGCTCTTCAGGCTCGTTTGACTACACAACCACCCAGGACATCTTCCTCCTAGTGTATCCCAAGCTTCTCACAATTTTAAAGTCCCTAACTGCATGCAAATGCTATAGCTCGGGTGGCATCTGTTTGGGGTGAGTAACCCCTATTTTGTAAGATTCTATGCCGCTTAGGGGAGATGCTGGATGCAGATGGTCAGCACAGTGCCTGCTGCCATACCCAGGACCCGAGGTGACAGGGGAGCTGACAAAGCTGTTATGAAGTGAAGGAAATGACCCAAGGTTGGGGAAAAAAGGCAAGGCCATGGAAGAGCTTAATTTCAAATATCAAATTCAGTTCCAATCCCCAAAGCTACAATTCTTAATGTGTGGCCCTCTCCTGCTGCCCACCTGACTGCCTACCGCGATTTGATTTTGTTCGTCTCTGATGAGTCGGAGTTACCTAAAATCAATACTATCATTGAATGCCAATTTTCATACTTAATTTTATGGCCAAAGCTGACAATAATAGTCAAGAGTTGGCACTAAAGAAAGGTGCTGTGATATTTGAAGAGTCTATAAAAAAAGAGCTGGTCTTTAAAATGGGCTTTGAGCAGCCGATGACCTCACCAGGGAGGCCAGAATGGGGCCATTCCGCTACAAATCAGGGACTGGGGCTTGAGGTGCCTTTCCCTGGAGGTCCCTGGCAGTGTGGACTGGCGCTCAGTCTATCTGGTGCACCTCATGGCTCCCTGTGATGGTGCACACGATCAGCCTGTGCTTCGCTCTGTGATGCAGAGGAGAGGGAACAGCACCTTTGGCAGTCATCCATCCCAAGCCAGAGGGGCCCTTGTAGACAAGGAAGCCATGTGACAGCAACCAAAGGGAACACCCCTCTCTCCTTAGGCCACACAGATCAATTGCAGTGAAAAAGAAAAATGCTTTCCCATGTTATTTTAGTAGAAGGGAAGCGATAAGCTGTACTCTAAACACAAAAGCTCTCTCACAGGACGCGGTGCAAGCCTCGGGGGTCCCACCAATGCCAGAGTGATGGCGCCCACCAGACCCTGGCAAAGTGCACCCAAGCTCCAGCAGCAGCTGCAGCCTGCGAGACTACAGGGCGGGCTTCTGAATCACCCTGGTCCAGCTGGGCCCCCGGGAGAGCAAGGCCGGGGAAGAGAGCCTGTCTGCGCTGAGTGCCCTGCACACTCCAGGTCTCCACTGTCCTTCAGAGAGCCTGTGCTTCACCCTCATGTTACATAGGGGTGAACTGAGCTCCAGGAGTGAGAGGACCCCACTGGAGTCTCCAGAGTGTACTGAGAGGCAACCAAGCGGGCTCTCCTCCTGCCCATGCAGCAGCGAGCTCAGGGGCCCGCCGGCCCTCCCTCCCTCAGCCACTCCAGCCCCCTGCAGACCCAGCCAGACTCGGCCTTCCCTGAGAAGCCCCCTGCCTGCCCTCTGCACCCAGCCCTCACTGCCCTCGCGTGGACCCGGTCACGACCAGTGAGGCCAGGGACCAAGTCTCAGTCACTGTGGTATCTCCACGGCCCAGGGCTAGCTCCCTGCAACCGGTAAGAGAACGTATCAGAGGATGATGCCGACGCAGGGAGACCCTGGAATATTCCTCAAACCCCAATAAACATGGACATTGAATGTGGATGTGTTTATTCTGTATTAGAGGAAAGAAGGTGATGCTTCTGAAGCCAGAGGAGAACGCGGCTCCAGAGGCGGCCAGGAAGTGTCAGGACAGTGGGAGCCCCCCCTCCCCGCGGTCTTGGCCAGCGTGACTGTGGGAAGCACAAGCCCTTACCTTGCACTTCTATAGATGAACATTTATTTTAGGACCTTTAAGTACTTCCTTTCCTCAGCACAGAAAACAGTGCTTAATAAAATGAGATTCACCCGCAGTCACTGGCTGCCAGCTGCCCTCCCTCTCCCACCTGCAGAAGGGAGAGCAAGCACTGGCCTTCCTCCAGATGGGCCCATTCATTCATTCATTCATTCATTCATTTTTGTGGTACTGGGGGATTGAACCCAGAGGTATTCTACCTCTGAGCTACACCCCCAGTCCTTTTTATTTTTTGTTTTGAAACAGGGTCTCACTAGGTTGCTAAGAGTCTCCCTACATTGCTAAGACTGTCCTCAAATCTGCGATCTCCCTGTCTTGGTCTCCCAAATACTGGGATTACGGGTGTGTGCCACCATGCCCGGCCTCGGGATAGGCCATTTTAAATTGATTTCCCTTAGCATGAGCATCCTAAGGAGGCAGTTTTTCGGTGGCAGCGGGGTGGCTGGCCTGCCATTGAACCACCAGCACAGTTCAAGCAAGGAGACGAGTCCCCCAGCCTCCGTCCCCAGCTCCTCTGAAACAACAGGGAGGGACCAGCAGGGGTTCGGGTGTGCCCCGTCCTTGAGAGGAACTCCATCCAGGGCTGCCTCCCTGGGCCGGCCTCATGAGACAGAGCTGGATGGAGGGAGGAGCAGGGCCTGGGCCCCAGGGACTGGACTTCAGTCTTCTCTGAGCTGTGACCAGAGGAAGTCACCTGAGTCCCTCAGAGGTGGGGCTTGTTGCCCCCAAGGTGGACATCCCACACTGCAGGGTTAGTGAGGACCTGGGAGAATCCACTCGAATTCCTTGGCCCAAAATTGGTGCTCAAAAAATCCCAGCTGATTCTCTCTGGGGTTACGGAACGCTCGGAGACAGACTGCGGCGCTGGCCGCGCAGCTCCGAGTCCATGGGGAATCGCAGTCCCGCTCTTCAGATGGATGGATCTGATGGCACATAGATCACGCTTCAATAAAGCTGTTATAAATGATTATGGCCATTACAGGAAGTTACACTAAAGATCAAATGGGAGAGCTTTTATGGAGACACTTAGTGAGGTATAAAATGGCAGATGAAAGCGGGCTGTTTTGAGCATTGTCTTCCCTCCTGTCCTGTGTTCATAAACAACACTTCCCTGAATCTCATCTCAAGGTGTGTCTCCTGCTGCACCTTCTCCTCTGTTAGGGCAAAGGTGGTGGCCTCGACTCGGTTTCCCTGGCACCGCCAGAGAGAGGCACGGAGCCAGTGTTCCAGGAAGGACCACTGCAAAGTGCCCACAGCAGCAGTCATGCCCCCATGCGACAGCCATGCCCCCCATTTCAGGCGTTTCCAGGCATGATGTGACTGGCCAAAGCCTCTGGTGGGGCGTGAATCTGCATTTCTCCAGATTGGTTCCTTCTCTAAGGTTGCAGTTTTCCACTACTGTCTGAAAGTCTGGAAGATCTGGGGCCTGCCTGGGTCGATTTCTAATCCGCTGAGCCTGTGTAGGAGAGACCCGCTTCCTGACAGCCACTTCACCTAAGCGGGACCAGGACACAGCACAGAGCCCTGCTCCGCACGGCTGGCCACTCCTGGTTTCTGAGCTGCCACAGAGGGTGAGCCGCTTTGAAGTTTCCCTGCTGTAGGTGACTGAGGGTACCTGCGTGCTCCCTCGCCCTTCTAGAAGGGGCACGCTCAGCACACAGTACCGCTGAGGCACCTGGGTGAAGGCGCTCAGGTACGGCCAGCAGCACCTGCCGGCTCCACGCATCCTCAAGGGAAATGTGGGTCCATTATCAAGTCTCAGGCTCCTTTCACTCCTTTTAAGTTCTTCTCGAGTAACTGACTGAATTCGCTGAGTGAGATCAAGGAACAGGCGTGGGGGGTGCATGTAGAACCTGTGCTCCTGCACCACTGTTCTCACAGCAGGTGCGGCCACATGACCATCTCGGTGCGTCTCTGGAGGTGAAGCCAGGAAGCTGCCCTGCCAGGCAGGTGGGACCAGGGCAGCTCCCACCACCTTCAAGGGATTTGGGCCTTTCAGAGAAGGGGAGGACACTGGCTGCCTCGTGAAGCGCAGGGGGACGTGACCCAGCCAGCTCTAGTCTCCTGAGGCTCAGCAAGGCCTTTCTCACCACCACCAGCAACACCGCTGTCCAAACAGGGATGTTGCCCGGGACCAGCGCTGAGGACAGCAGTCGGGACAAGCCAGGCTGGCAGCTCGACAGCATTCAGGGAGCAACTGTCTCATCGCAGGCCCTGAGCTCAGTGCACAGGACGTGACACACATCAGGAACAGGCCCTCTCCTGCAGGAGCTGCAGAGTCGCATGGGAGAGACAGGCCACGGAAAGCCAGTCAGGTTGGTGGAGAAAGGAACCATGGATCCTGCCTGGGAAACTTCAGGAAGAGGTGAAAAGCAGCGCTGGCCAAGCTGGGACAGGCGGGCTCTGGGGAAGGGGCTACACTTGGAGGAATGCAGGTGGAGAAAAAAACCAGCTATGATGGAGTGCACAGGGAGGACAGAGGGCCCTGGGAAGGGACAGCAAGAGAGACAAGCAGGGACCAGGGGACAGAGGTCTTGCAGCCTCCATAAGGGTTTTGCACCTCTGTTCCTCATGTCGCCCAGTAGACAGCTAAGCAGATGGGCAGGTGCCCCCACTGACATGAGCGTCCAAGGCTAGTTTTCAGAAGAGAAGAAATCAAAAAACGTGGCACAGACAAGAGACAGAAAAGGAGGTGAAGAGAAGGAAATGAGCTACAGAGGAAGATAATCTCTACTGAGTGCTTATGCACACAGTAAATATGTGGTCACACATATTAACTCACTTATTTTCATTTCCTTCCAAGATTAAGCCTTAAAGTGGATTTTATCCTTATAAAGCAGACGAGGAAACTGAGGCTCACATAATATGATTGCCAGGAGTCAGGTCTTCAGGGGCACACAACCCATCCTCCCACAAAGACCCCAGAGGGTATGACTGGGCACCTGGAGCAGGACCAGGCAGAGACCTGCTGTGTGCACGGGGCATCCAAGGTGGCACCCGAGACACTGACGGAGGCCTAAGCCCAAGAACTGTGTCTAAGGTCCCAAAGTCAGAGGGCAACCTTCCCCCGTGCTTCAAGCTGAAGCAGAGAGGGGAGGGAGAAGCGCTGGTCCACTCAGCCGGGCAGAGCCAGGATCACACATGTCTTCTGACTCCAGGCCCAGAGAGCAGAAGACACAGAAAGAAAAGATTTGGAATGACTCCGGCAGTCTTTTCCCCTTAGGATATAGTCACTAAAGAAAGGAGGCAAGAGCAGTCCACGGAAGTGTTTTTGACATCTGGATTTAAAAATGACCATCGCAGTTTCCCTCATCAAGCTCATCAGAAGCAGAGAGTCAACAGAGTCAAATCCTCAGGCCGCTTTTTCTAGAACAGTTACAGATGGGGCATACCAGTGACCAACTAAATTGCAGCGCAGGATCCCGGCACGCTGCCGGCTCTGAAGGTAAATAAAAGCCAACTTAGGAGCAAAGGAGACCAGGGCTTCCATCCTCCCAACTCCGTGGAAACGAAAATCCCTTAGTATCACAATTTCCCCATTAAGCGGAGCTGGATCTACCAAAGACTGTATTTTTCAGCAGAGATCTTGCTGTGAGAGGATGCAGATCTCCTTACCCTCTACAGGACACCGGCCTGCTTTGGTATAACCCTCTGCCAACTGGCCAGGAGGGCTCTCAGAATGCCGAGCAGCCTGGGCCTGGCCCCAGCCACATCAGACTTACGCTATACCTATGTAGAAGGCCCGTGGTGGCCCCAGGGAGAGCTGGCATCACCATGTCCCCCCAAGGCTGGATTCCCGCTAGCATGCTTGCTTTGCCCTCACAACTACTCCACTGACAGAATGGGAAACTGAGGCTCAGCACTTCCCTAAGTTGTGTGGCCACAGGAGCAACATGTGGTGAAGATCAGGTGGGCTCTGAGGAGGCAGAGGTGGCCCTGTGTCCAGTGCTGCAAAGCTTCCTGACAGCACACAGCCGTGCCCTGACAGCATGGTAGGTGGCTTGGCAGAGGCCGACTCAGTCCCCATGGAGCCCCAGCATGCAGGAGTCATCCCAGGTTAGCTCTGCCACGTGTGCTATGGCCCAGGGAAGTATCCCGGTCACCATGAGCCTCTACTGTCAGCTGCAAGGTGACCACAATACCTATGCATTGGCTTAACGCAGAGTATACTTGTAATAAAACCTTTAGAAAAGAATAGCAGCTGTTTTACTGCTATTATAATTTTAGCATAACTTCTCATGGCATATCAATCTCAATATATCCAAACCAGATCACCCTGCCCAAGCCTGGCTTGCTCTAGAAACATGTCGCTTCTGTGTGCCCCTGCCCTGTGTGGCCCACGCAGAGCCCTGGCTGCACGTGGACTGCTCCTTCTCCTTTGCCTCTAGGCTGGTCAGTGCCAGGTGTGTGCACCCCGTGGCCAGTGTGGCCCCCAGCCTCCCCTCTGTGGAATATGACGAGGGAACATCAGGGCACCTCCCAGCTCCTGCCTCCCCTTGCCACCTGCTTTACCTGGCAGCTTCTAATCTCTCTTGGGCAGAACTTAACTGATGTATGTGCATAGTCGGCCTGGTGGGAGTGACAGTGTGAGAAAAGTAGGAACAGACGCCAAAGGGCAGAGTGCACGGGGCGGCGAGCAGGGGAGGGGCACGCGGAAACCCGCCTGGAGGGTTCCCAGAGGCCCATCTTCAAACCAAAATGGTCAGCAGGAAAGCGAAAATAGCAAGTTACCGAGTTCTCAAAGGGATTTACAAATTGGAAACTGCCTAATTATCATCTGTGTATAAAATAACTTGCTCATCACCATCAACAAATAGCATAAATACCCAATGTATTTATAGGACACATGCACAGAATAAAAGGGCATAAATTTAGAAAACAAAATTTTGTTTCCAGAAAGTCGAAATTCATTCACAGAGGCACAGTGCTAGGGAGGAATTAGGACGAGAAAATACAAATGCCTCACACATGCCACATCTTTTAGGGACCAGGCACCATCCTAAGCTCTTCCTGTACCTTCGCTCCCCACACAGGGCCCACAGCCTCAGAAGCAGCAGCCCACCCGGCTAAGCAAGACTCGGTCCATCGCCTCATCTCACCCTCGGGACAGCCCTGAGGGCGGGCACTGTGATTCCCATTTTTACCAATGAGGAACCGCTCCTGAGGAACTCCCCACTAGTGGGGAACACACAGACAGGCAAGGAAACATTTCCCAAAGTGGTGGCATGTGACCAAGATCCAAGAGTGGCAGTCGGGTGTGCAGGGGTGGGGGACCTGGAGAAGAGTGGGCCCAGCCCAGCCTGAAGGAAGCCCACGCCAGGTCATGTGTGTGTAGCAGGAGCTGCAGGTGGGAGGGTGGGGTAAGAGGGTCTCAGGGGTGGCTTTAGGAGGGGGCCATCACGGTGCAGCAGTGACCATGCAAGGGTCTAAGCAGGGCGTGATGTGAGAGAGTCTCTGCTTGGAGGCAGGCTGAGCCGAGGCCAACCTCCAAGATCGCCCTCGCTCCCTTTCCTGCTTGAGCCCTCCGCTTAGGACTCTTCAGTCTTGTCAAAGCTCCAAGGTGTGGTCCACTGTTCTGTAAATGACAGTAACTGCTACCCAGTAGGTTTGGGTCCTCCAGTCCTGGGAACAGTGCTAGACACACAGAAAGCCATGAAAAGCAGTGTCTGCCGCTGTGAGTGGATCCGCTGTCTATAGACTTCTCTGCTAGGCACAGCTCATTCTAAGAAGGCACTTAGCATCGTGCATGGTGTAGAGTAGGTGATGGACAATCACAGCATCACTTCCCTCGTTTCTGGGATCTCCAGGTATCTTAGGTGTGACAGAAAGGGGACAACACAAAGGACTGTGCCCCCCCTGAGCCTTGAACACACACCAACCCCTCCCTTCTGACTCCTGAGAAGGGACCGGCATGCACAGTGGGCCTTGGGGATATAGTCAACCTGCAGTTGACATCTAATGCGAGCGATGGCGAGAAGAGCTAAATGCAGACACAATAATTCCTTTGGCAAACCTCGACTGTGGTGGAGGAAGGACGGATGGTTGGCTCAGGGTTACATGGGAAGACAATGGAGTTAATGACGAGATCAAAGACTTGGAAAAGAACTTCTGCTTTTCTGTCTCAGCAGCGCAGGTGAGGCAGGTCTTTGGAACACGCTGGGCTATTTACACCCCTACTCCGCCCCTGTTTTCCCAGCAGAGACAGTAAAAGGACAAAAAGGTGCCAGTGGCAGATGAATATGCGAAGGTAATCTCAACCCTCTAGACCCTTTGAATGCAATACATCCTCGTGGTGGCCTACGAGGAGGGGAGGGAACTTACTAAGCAGAGCTTCACTGTCAACCAATCCTCGTGCCCAGCCTGCTGCAGCCGGAGGCCCTTGGGGACCAGGCCTGCTCCGCCGCTTTCCATAGAAAGACTGGCCAAGTAGAGGCTCAGAAGAGGATGGAGGGGTGTGTGCGACCACCCAGAGGTTAGCGTGATGACGAAGTCATGACGGTGACATTCCTGAGAGGTCAGGGGTCACCAGATGTGCTCACAGGCCCGTTGGGTCCTCAGCGCAGCCCAAGCGGCCACCTCCACTGGGACCAGCCCTCGGGTGCTAAGTCCACTCCCTGAACTTCTTCATCCTGGGCACCAAGCAAGCCCCAGGCCCTGGCCCTGGTCCTCCAATCTCTTAGGTTGCCCCCACAGGGCAAGGGAAGAGCTTCCAGATGATTCTAACCCCATCTCTGTAATTAAGGCCATCAGGTCATTGGAAACTCATTTACCATTGAGAAGCTGTTTTCTGGTCTGAAAAAGAGAATAGTCACATAGAATCCTGCTGTTCACTGAATCCCAGCTGTGCTAGGTCCTGTGCGCTTCATAATCCTCATAGCCCCTTGGAGCTAGGCACGGGCACACCCATTTCCCAGAGGAGGAAAGCAAGAGCAGTGGGAGCTACCGGGTTTTACCGGTAGGATCACATGCGATTGAGCCCTAGACTGGAAGGACAGACACTCATTTCCATAGGTCTCCCACTGATAACCTGTCTTCAGCATCAGACATTTCACAGATGAAAGGGGCCTTACACACCACCTAGCCCAGCCTCCACTCTGCACGGATGAAAGCAACCCAGGCCATGAGGCTGCCCAGAGCCTGGCCTGAGCCTCTGGGCTTGCGGTCTGGAAAGAGCCCTTTTCTCTATGGACTATGCAGAGTCACCCCGAGATGGTCCAGTCTGCACACTGTGTCTGCAGTCTCAGCAGAGGCAGAGTGAGTGGGTGGGGGGATGTGGATCCTCATAATTTGATCACTCATCTTAATAAGACTGAGGTGTTGACTGTCATATCTTATCATTGTCATTAAGGACGACAAGCCCCCTGTGTAGAAGTGGAGGGAGAATACAACAAGAGAAATTAGGCCCATTCCATCCTGAAAATATGACTCTGATTGACTGCTCTACCGCAGCTGACGATGACCTGTCACAGAAACTGGGTTGAAAATAAAGAATAAGAATCACCCAGAGTCATTTGGCCACATATCCAAATTAGAAAACACTTCTCTCCAGATGATTAATGCTTCAATTTTTCACCCTTATTCACAGAGAATTTGTCAAGCATTACGGTAGCACCTGAGAGCAACAATACAATTCAAAAGGAAAGAATGGGCCAAAGAAGGCTGGAGGTACCGCCGAGGCCGGGCACTGCTCCAGAGTCAGGCGTCCAGACTTTGGAAGCACTGGACACAGGGAAAGAAGCTATGGACACCCCCACGGCAGCCCCTAGAGCCATCAAATGGTGACACAGAGGACCTTTCACACCACCAGGCCTCACTCGGTACTGCCACCATGGAGGAGGATGTCTCTGCCTCATGGACATCAATCAGGCTTTGGCCACTGGGCCTGTGCAGAGTGACATATGCCATGTCAGGTCTGAGACATGTTGGACCACTGTGTGGTCTGGCCATTTCTCTCTCCCCTGCCCAGTACAGGGCAAGGCTGGCCGTGCTGGCTTCTGGGATGAGAAGAGCTTAAAGAGGAGGGTCCTGAGCCTTAGCCAACCCCTTGTGATGTGCAACCAGAGATGGTTTCGACCTCTGCTTGAATTCAATGATGCTTAGGAATAGGCTGTGACCATTCATGGCATAGGCTAGTGAAAGATCACACGGTGCTTCTGCCTGGAACACCCCTGCACGTCCTCTACAGCTCACGAGAGCTCGCTCTTCAAGGCCTAGTGCATGGGCTGCTCCTTCCGGAAGCATCTTCTCATTCCCCAGCCAGGAGCAAGCTTTCCCTTCTCAAGGCCTGTTATGGCTTGGGGTTTGGAATGTCCCCCAAAAGGCTCAGGTGTTGAAAGCATGTCCCTACTGTAGCATATTCAGAAGTAAAAGAATTGAATCAGGGCTCTAATCTCATCAGTGGATAAATCCACTCAAATATTAATAATCTGAATGAAATTGCTGGGTGGTAATTTAGGCAAGTAGAGTGTAGCTAGCAGAGGCAAGTCACTGGGGGTGTGGCCTTGGGGACCATATCTGTCCATGGTCACTTCCTGTCACTCTCTCTGCTTCATGCTGCCATTGAATTGAGCTCGGCTTTCTTCTGTCACACTGTGTCACCACAAAGTCTGACTTGGAGCCAGCCAACTATGGAATGTACCCCTGAAACCATGAGCCAAGTAACCGTTTCTTCCTCTATGTTGTTCATATCAGGTATTTTGGTAAGAGCTATAGAAAGTGGACTAAAGCAAGGCCCAGCCCCTACTTGTCTACCTGTGCACTTCATTGGTCTTTTGTTTTGTATTGGTTTTTTTTGCATGATGGTTCTTGAAGACCAAGCTTTTTCTCTCCTGCTGCCAGACAAATTCCTTGAAAGAGTGCTCTCAATCCTACCAGATCCTGTGCCCACTTGTTATATCTAAAACAGGAAACTCCATAACCAAGATTTCTCCCAACATTTAAGAACTATGGCCCAATTGGAACATGAATATGTGTTGAGTTATGGATAAGGAAACTGCACGACACGTGGTACCTAAGAACCACACAGCTGAGTGAGATACCATCTTTCCTGCAGGGAGTAATTCTTACCTCCATGGATCCAAGCAGCACGTGGCTTGAAAAAAATCAAGTAATCAATTACAAACCTCGAATGCTGGGTCAGAGCAGGACGCGGCTGGCCAACAGGGGCCACATGGGAATAACAGGGCCAGAGCCTTAACCCCTGCGCACAATACCTCCCACCCACCTCCGGCCTCAGCAGGACACTGCTTGCTTCTACCCAGACTCCACACAGCATGGCTGCTCTTGCCTCCCTGAGGACCAGAGTGGCCTGAATCTCCAACGTGGCCCTTCAGCCTCCGCCAACGGGTCAGTCTCTTCCTCCGTGATTTCAGCTGCCCCTGGCATGGTTTCTGTTCTTCCTTCACCAAGTTCTGTAATCAATTTGTAGATACATGAGAGTGGATCAAAGTCCATGATCAATTTTGGGTGAATATTGACTCCAGATCCATCTCACATAATCCTGAGAGCCCCAAAAGACTACCCAGCCTATCTGAACTCTTATTTCTTCATCTATATATAACAACAACAATAATGCCGGGCATGATTAAGGTAAAGATGAGAAATAATATAAAAAGGCATCTACTGTGGTATGTGAGTGCTAATAGGTGCCATCAATTATTTTATAAATGTGTCTGATTGTCATAGCAGCCTGTCCACATTCTGTCATCCTTTGCTGATAATAAATTATATAAACCTACAAGAGAAGCTATACCTAGCAGACTTCATTTTCAAAAACACATTTAAAAAGCAAAACACATGAAGCCGTACTGTTGCTTTCTCTCTCCACTCAACAAAATGCCGTGTGCTGACAGTCACTGTTTTAGGTGAACGTGGCTGGGGCCCTGACTTCAAGTCCAGCCAGAGAGTGAGAGTGAGAGTAATAGTGAGCGTGGCAGGGACATGCACAGACACCCAGGCTGTGAGGGAGGGGCGACCCCTGCCAGTGTGATCAGTGGTGCCAATACCAAGAAATATCCCACAGCCACCAATGACCAATGGCGTGGACATTGGAAAACCTGGGCTTTCCACGTGTCTCCCTCTGATCGTGGGGTGGCATTCCCAGTGCGCTCTGCATGGTTCTCAAAGGACAGAGAGTCTTTTACTTAATAATCAACCCCTGTCTGAGTCACCACTTCTAAAACGCTAGGCAATTCTCTTTCATTCTTCTACCTAGAGGAAACAACCTTCCATTCTGCTGAGTAAACTAGGGGGCTGAACAGGGCCCCCAACCTGCAAACCAAGGACAGCCCCTCTTCCGCTGCTCTGGGCCAACTCCATGGTCCTGTGGCCAGCACTCAGATGGACAGGGACACTGGGCAGGACAGTGTGCAGCTGAAAGACAAAGGCCACCTGCCCCGGGCCACTCATGCTTGAGTTCGGAACCCCCACGCTGCCGCGTCCTCCTTGGGGCAGGGGTGGAACCGGGGGCAGTGGCGAGGTCTGTTTTCCTGGTCTGGGAAGGAGGGACAGTGCCAGCCGGTTGTCAGAATCACACAAGACAAAGCTCGTGGAGTCTTTGGTTTAAGTCAAGTAGAAGAGAGAATGGAAGACATTCCCTAGAAAACTTGTCACTTCGCCTCTCGGGACTTCAGCCCTCTCCTTATAAATTATCTTGTGTGATCTTGTAGAGACCAGAGCATGGTGTGAGAAAGCATGTGGCCAAGCAGGGAATGCCAAGGTCTCCATGCAGACCCCCCCCATCCTGAGAGCCCGAAACGGGGATTCTGTAAATGCAGCTGCTGCAAGGGAAGGAGAGAGAGAGGAGACCTGGGACTTGTGGTAGTCTATGAGTGGGGAGAGCCCGCTGGTCCTGTCTACTTCACAGGATGGGGACCAGCTGCTCTGAGACCTGGGACACTTTCCTCGCTTGCTGACCTCAATCTCCTCATTCTTAAAATGAGAAGAGATACCTAGCCTGCAGTACTTTCATAAGAACTAAATGACAGAAAATGGACCATGTGCCTAGTGCGGCGTCCAGCCCAAGGCCCGGTCAGCGTGCATCATGCTCCCCTCCACGCCCGGCTCCTCACCTCTAGGACATGGGCAGTAAAGAAAACAGTGTCTCCTCTCCTCCCAGAGCTGGACACTGGGACACGGGAACCTGAGGCAGCATTTCTGTGTGAAGCACCTCTTGGATCTGTGTCCCACATTACAGTGTTTCTTCAGACTCTGCAATTTTTTTAGCACATTTATATCTGTTTCAGGTTCAACTAATCAGCTATATGAACTGTGACAAGCTACCTGGTAACAATTAAAAGCATTGTTTTTGCTATTATGACCTACCACTACTTAGTACATTGTGATTTTTTTATTGGTGATACTAGAGATTGAACCTAGGGACATTCTACCTCTGAGCTATACCCCCATTCCTTTTTATTTTTTTTATATATTTATTTATTTGTACTAGGGATTGAACCCAGGGGCATTCTGAGCTACACCCCCAGCCCTATTTTGTTTTTTTATTTTGAAACAGGGTCTCCCTAAGCTGCTCAAGGTCTTGCTAAGTTACTGAGGCTGGCCTCAAACCTGTGATCCTCCTGTCTCAGCCTTCCAAGCACTGGGATTACAGGTATGTACCACCACACCCAGCTAGTGCATTATGATTTAATGTGCCTTTAGATTAATACATCATTTCACTAGCACAAGAGCCCTTCTCCCTGTTCAGATGGGGAAACTGAGGCACAAAGATAGCACACTAGTTGTCCAAAGAGACAAAGCTAGAAATGCAGTGCTAGGACTTGTGACCTCTCTCATTCCAGGCCCCGCAGAAGGGAGGCTGCACCACGCAGGGCAAGCTACACCTCCCTGGCCGGGACTGGTATGAGTGCAGGACCATGCTGCAGGCCTCTTCTGCCTCTCAGACCCTCACACAGAGGATCCCTGGGATTCCTGACAATTGCCTGTTGACCCACCAGAGCCCAGGACAGCCACCAGCAGCCACCCTTCTATAGCACATACCATCCCAGCTCTGGGAGTCCTGCCAAAGGAAGACCGAGAGGCAGACAATCCCAAGCGCCTTCCAAAGTGATCTTTGAGTGAGGAAGTGCATTTATCCATTCAAAAATGGGGCTGCGGCCGGGCGTGGTGGCACACGCTTGTAATCCCAGTACTTTGGGAGGTGGAGACCGGAGGATTTGGGTTCGTGGCCAGCCTCGGCTCTCTCTCTCTTTCTCTCTACTTAGTGAGGTCCTCTGCAACTTCGTGAGACCCGGTTTCAAAATAAAGTATAAAAAATAGGGCTGGGGGTGTAGTTCGGAGGTAGAACGCCCCTGGGTTCAATCCCCTGTACTGCAAAAAAAAAAATGGGGCTTCGTTGCCAGCCCTGGAAGAAGCACTAGACTACATGTTAGAAGCCCAAAGACTACTGACATGTCCAGGAGATGCACATCGGCGGAGCTGGGACAGGCACTAAGGCAGAGCCGGGGACAAGACCCAGCGGGGGTGTGGGGAAGCTCACTTGGTGGGGACCTGCTCAGGAGGAAAGCCCAATGAGGCAGAGCGAGGCATCCTAAGGCCAGGGCCGGGTGAGTGCAGGGCAGGCTGGGGATGTGCGAGCGCTTCAGTAGAGGGAGGGAGCCAGCGGAGGTCAGGCGGGAAGGTGGGCTAGGTCAGACCATGCCACGTCCCCAGGAGGGGCCTGCCTATATCGACTGTGTCCCTGGATGGTGAAAAACCCTGCAAAATTGTGTTCCTAAAGGAGACTATAATCTATAAGCTCTAATTACATTGTTGGGAAAAGGCAGGCTGCAAAAGAGTGAACCCCAAACAAGCTCTGTTTTGCATAATACACTAGGCACAGATAACAATATGGATATGGGTCTGGACAGTAAGGGTATTATCTCTGGGTAGCGGGATTAAGTGTAATTTAAAAATTATTTCCTATGTGCTTTGCCTTATCTTCTAAAAGGAACATGTGTTGCTTTTCTAGAGGTTAACTGATGTTATCTCAAGGATGAAAAACCCCATTGCTGGGAAGCAGAATGAAAGCGACCCCGGGCAGCAGGCGGCTCGTGGATGAAATCAGGCCACCAGACCTGAGCCCCATGGTGGGGACCAGGACGCTGGAGCAGGCAGGGCCTGGGGCCACCAGCCCACTGGGAAGGTCAGTGTGAGCAAACAGAGCCCAGCACCTCCAACAGCAAGGGGGAGAGGGGAGAGGATTAAAGGGGCCGTTCTGGGACTGCTCCTGCAGATGGGCGGGGCCAGAACACAAACTCTCGGAAGGCACAGTGTGAAGCGGAAATGTCCACATCAATGTCACGTATTATTACCACTGCCACAATGGTTTCTAATCAAGTTACACACTGGTGATGAGGTGTTTTCTGACCAGCGTTTGACAAGGACATTACTGCGTAACTGCCACTGTGGCCCCTGCACTTGCCTCAGTGTTGACATGGCTCCGAAGAGACAAGGCAAAAAAAAAAAAATTTACATATATATATATATGTTACCAAGATGTGCAAAGAAAGATACACTTCCTGAGCTGTTTTGCATCTTTGGGGATTTGCAAACAGAGAAGTCAGCCTCGCGGGAGATCAATTCGACGAGAAAAACCTTCTAGGAGTCTGGCTTAATATTGAAAATGCCACAGCCTTGAGATGTGAATGGGAGAGAGCCCTTAACAGTATGGAGTTGGCAATTAGGGACAAGAAGTAGATCCCTGAGTTGAAACTATAAAGCAGTGGCCTCTCTCATCCCGCACTGACTGACAAGTCTTTTATCAGGGGAGCTGACAAAGCTGCGTCCCCTCCCCACCATCCACCTGTCAGGTCCCTGTGCCAAAACCAGACGAGAAACCAAACAGCAAGTTGGTCATTTAAAATAGTCTGCTTTTGTGTGAAGTATCGTATTCATGCAGTCCCTCAAGACACACACAGTCGCTCCTCATGACTTTCTGATGGCAACAGAAGAAATAAGATGACTGAATGACTGCTGTGTCCTCCCATCCATCTCCCCTCCCTTCGCTGCCTCTTGGGAATACCGCCATTCTCCAGGTTCCTGCAAGGTACGAGATACAGGGGGTAGGAGGAAAAGCAAATGTCGTTTTACATTCAAAGAAACAGCCAGGCCGGGCGTGGTGGCGCACGCTTGTAATCCCAGTACTTTGGGAGGCAGAGACCGGAGGATCCGGGTTCGCGGCCAGCCTCAGCTCTCTCGCTCTCTCTCTCCCTGTCTCTCTCTCTTTCTCTCTCTCTCTCTCTCTCTCTCTCCTTAGTGAGGCCCTCCGCAACTTCGTGAGACCCGGTTTCAAAATAAAGTATAAAAAATAGGGCCGGGGGCGTAGCGCGGAGGTAGAACACCCCTGCGTTCAATCCCCGGTACTGCAAAAAAAAAAAAAAAAACCAAGAAACAGCCAGACATCTTAGGAGAGACAGATAGACAGACAGATGAGTAGGCAGAATACACCTGCGTGCTTTGGCAAGGGCTCCATTTAGGGGACATATCATGGGACCAGAAAATGGACAAAAGCCCAGACAGGCCATGGAAGGCCCTAGAATAGGTAACACCTTGGCTGGACTCCAGAGGCAGAGGAGATGAGAGTGCCTACAAGCCAAAGCCTGCACTGGGCGTCGGCAAGGACAGCAAAGACAGGCACCAGGGTCTGCAAAGGAGACCAGAGGAGAAGCCAGGGAGTGGGGCAAGCATGGAGGGCCCAGCAGACTCCTTCCAGAAGGAAGTGCTCCGGCAGGCTGGACAGTGAGAGGACGGAGGCTGCCCAGCCCAGACTGTCCCCGCACCCTCCCGGCCCCATTCCCAGGGCGGGCTCGGCTCCAGCCTCCCAGCTCCACAATGGTGTCTCTCTCAAGCCCAGGGTCTGCAGGTGTAAGGAGGACATCAGCCCCTCTGCAGCCATCTGTCCCAAATCACCCGGGTCCTCTGTGCCCCCCCCCAGTCCTGGAGGCAGTGCTGGTGTATTTGGATTAACTAGAAGAACCAGATCGGATCTACGAACAGTTTAATTGGCATTGCCCCCAATTTTCAAATCCTAAATTCTAGAACTGGAAGGAAATATCTAAGTTCGGGGTGGCAGCAAAAACATCAGCGGGTCAGGAAGAGGGGTCACTGAGGATGAGGCAGGGACAGTCACTCTGGAAGTCTTGCCCTGGGCGGGGGGAGGCACGGGGGAGCAATGCCAGGATACTGACAAATGCGAGGACGGCGCTCCGCCCCGGCAGAGGGCCCATGTGCAGGGCGGGCCTCCTCGGACTTTTCAAGAGAACTGGAAACCAGATTGAATCTGAAATTTCTATACTTTTTAAGTGACAGCTCAATTTTTTCTTATTTTCGTTTTTTACACTCAACAGGCCAAATAAAGCTGCGAGCTGGAGAGGCCTACTGGCCATGCTTTTAAGCCTCTCGGATGGGTCATTTGGCTGGCATACCCCCGCCTCGGTTCGCCCACACCCCAAGCACAGGCTCAGAAGGCCCGCCGTGGCCTGCACCCCCAGGCGCAGGAGCTCGGCCACAGGCAGGATGCCGCTCTGGGCCCGAGCAGCGTGGTCCCGCCAGCCTCTCTTCACCTATCTCCTCTGTCATCTCTGCATAGAATGACACAAATTATTGGACAGAGAAATCGGGAGGAAATCAAATACTGAAGTTTATTTTAATTGCAAAGTTTTGCCATGTTCTATTCCAACCAATATTATCATCTTCATCATCTTCATTTTAAATTTCACACTGTGAGAGTCTCATTGTGCCAGATGGAAGGAAATGAAATACCATAATGAGATGCGAAAGAGATTTAAAAATTAAAAAGTGAATGAATCAGAGACCTCGCCAGAGCATACCTGCTGCCCTGCAGAGAGGGCGCACCGGACTGGAGGGGCGGCAGGCCCGTGTCCCAGCAGAGGCTCACAGACACTGGTGGGACCAGGGTGGGGTCACCCAGAGAACCTCCTCCAAGAAGCCCTGGCCACATCGGTCAAGGGGAGCAGGCAAGTACCTTGGCAGGTCGCTTCCCCCTTCCCAACCTCAAAGCCATTTCGGGACAAAGTCCGGCCTCACCTCCCAGTGAACACAGGGAGCCGGCCTATGCAGCCCTGGCGGAGCTTGCTCCTCACAGGTCGATGTAGGTTGCTTTTTGGCAGAGGGGCAGGGGCAGGGAAAAGGGGAGTCTGGGCAGGGGCCCAGGGGTGGCATCTGCCATCACTACCCTCACCAAGAGGACCCCGCATGACAGGTTTTCTGGCAGGCCTTGCCTGGTGGCACAGCGGGATAGGAAAGCCTGTCTGGGCCTCGGCTGCAGGCCATGCAGGCAGTACAGCAAGAATGGGGGCTGGACAGAGCCCTGGGAGGCTGCCAGCTTGTCCTCAGAGGGCATGGGCAGCGTCCTTGCCCCTCTGCCATTCACAGGTGGCTGCCAGGTAAGAAGGGAGACGCTGTCTGCACCCACCATAGCCAGGATGCCGAGGTGGGGAGACCTCGGCAGGGTGAAGATGGAGGTTGTCAGAGCAGTGGTTGGGGTCAACTGGGAGGGCCGGCAACCCACGGGCCAGGAAGTGGTGCCAAGATGCTTCCCCGGAGCCTGGAGCCTGGGAATGAAGGCTGCAGGGCGGGTCTCTCTTACTCCAGGAGCCACGGACAGGCCTAGGATGATAGTCCTGGCAGGAGGGAAGGCAGGACTCCCATCCCCCACCTCAGCAGACAGGGAGAGGGAAGCCACGCTCGGCAGGAACACCACAGGGCCTTGCTCCAGCAAAAGCAAGGGCATTTCCAGCCCAGGCACAGCTGTGAGCTTAAGATCACTCACAGAGAGCATGGTGGAACCGAGGCAAGGAGCGGCTCCCATGTGACCATGTTAGTGACGGCCTCAGGGCAGGTGGCCCAGCAGAAGGCAGATGGGTGGAAGACAATGCGGGCTCCATCTCTGGCCCACGTGGGCTCGGAGCCTGGGTTTCAGTGGAGCTCTGTAAGGTCTTCCTAAGGTACACAGGGAGCGTGACAGGGCCGATGTGAAGGACACCTGAGGAGAGAGATGGTCCCGAGGAGCAGTGTGCAGGAAGCCAAGACCTGCAGGGCTGTCAGGACCCTGGCTCTGGAATCAGACAATCCTACTTGAACCAACTCCCCACTAAGCCATCTAACTCTCGGCTCAGTTTCCTCATACATATGGATTAGGGGCGAGAACACTGGCTTTGCCCATTTCTCTACATGGAACAGGCTGAAGACTGTGAGAGTGCTTTGTGGACTGTGACCCCGGATGGTGGTGACAGGTGTGGCGATGGGGCAGCCCTCCCCAGTCCCTAGCCAGGGGGATGCTGACTTGTTTGGCCTAGCTCTTGGGTTTTCCCTCACTAGGGTCAATTAAAAGATGGACAGACAATAGTTACACTTATTAAATTACTGGACATTGGCCAAAAAGCATCCTATTTGGGTCAGGAATTTATTTTAATTCAGAAAATAATGAGAATTACAGAAACTTTTAAGGAGGCTACAGGCTAGAAACAGAATTTTCCAGCACATTTCAAAAGAACAATTGGTCCCAGAACTTCTTATTGGCATTTCATACTTGCAGCAAGAGTTCCATAGACAGGTAAAATTGGAAAACCCCAAATCTTTAATAGTAGGAAAGTTCTAGTACGTCTGAGTGAGTGCCAACTGCCACTGTAAATAACAAGTATAAATTCTGGACAAACTCCTTTTAAATGAACAACCAGAAGGTAAAGAGAAACAGGCACATCGTTGAGGGGAGTAGATACATGGAAGGAGGAAAAACCATGGAGTTCCATTACCCTTTCCTTAAGATTTTCAGCCTGAGGACGGACCAAGTCAGCAAGACATAGAAACTAAGACTCTGGTAGAAAACCTGGAACCTTACTTGGCCCAAAACTCAGGAGACAGAGTGAACCATGGCCAGGGAGAATGAGGAGGAGTGAGGGAAAGGAGAGGGCCGGCCGGAGAGTAGGAGTGCTGAATCTATACATGCTCTGCCCAAATCTCTGGATTACTCCTGAATGGAACAGAGTCAGGGAAGTCCAGCTAGGTATAAAAGAAAAAAACTGACACTTGAGATGTCCGAGAAATAGAGTTTGCAATTGGGCTCCAACAAAGATAAATCATGACCAAATAGTAATTCATAAAAAAAATCAGTTCTTTTCAAAGTAATATCACAGAATCTAGAGACTCTACAATAATACATTATGATGGCTGGGGGATAATAAAAAAATAATTGAACTATAAAGAACCAAGAATGTGACCCATTCTTAAAAGAAAAGGCAATCAATACATTGATATCAATCTTGAGATGATACAGGTGTTGAAATTAGCAAAGTTTTTTTTAGTTATTAAAAGTACACTCAAGAACATTAGAGATAATATTCTGCCAAAGAAGTAATAGGCATAAAAACTCAGAAAAGGGATAAAAATTTTTAAAAATAAGTATAAAAGCAATAACTGAGAAACAGAATATCTTCAATAAAATAATGCACTGAATATGCTTGACAGAAGAATGAAACCGACAGAGGAAAGAGTCAGTAGCCAATATGAATCAAAAGAAGCAAGCCAACCTCAAGAAGGAAGATAAGTAAAGAATAAATAAAGAAGAAACAAGACAAAAAGAACAGAGCTTCAGAGACCTGCAGAATAACATCCAAAAGAGAGAAAGAGAAGAACTAGGATGAGAAAAATGCATGTATCTAAACAATAATGGCAACATTTTCCCTAAGTTGGTGAAAAACATGCTATACAGACTCACAAAGTTCAGCAGAACCCAAGCACAAAAAACTGAAAGAAAACTACAACTAAGCGTGGCAGAGCTGCTAAAAACCCAAGGATAAAAAGAAAACTTTGGAGTCAGGTGTGGTGGTGCGGTGGTACACAATTGTAATCCCAGTACTTAGGAGGCTGAAACAGGAGGATCGCAGGTTCAAGGCCAGCCTCTGCAACTTAGTGAGACCCTGTTTCAAAATAAAAAATAAAATAGTACTGGGGGTGTAGCTCTAAGGAAAAATGCACCTGGGTTCAAGCCCCAGCACCACTGAGAGGGAGGGAGAGAGAGAGACAGAGAGAGACAGAGAGACAGAGAGACAGAGAGAGAGAGAGAGACAAAGAAAACCTTGGAAACCGGCCAGAGAAAAATGACATGTTGTATAATGTTGTATACAGAGGAATGCCAATTCAAATAACCACTGATGGATTCTCTTCATAAATTATGGTAACCAGATCATAGTGCTGAACAGGACTTTTGAAGTGCTAAAAGAAAAGAACTGTCAACCAGAATTCTATATCCAGCAAAAATATCCTTCAGGAATCGAGGCAAAATAAACATGACAGAAAACTAACAGAAACTGGCACCAAAAAACCTACTCTATAAGAAATGCTAAAAGAAATTTCTTCAAGACAAAGGGGAAGAGAACCAGGTGGAAAGTTGGATATTCAGTAAAAGCGAAGACCATTAGAAATAGTAAATATATGGACAAATATCAAATACTTTTTTTATTTCTTTTAAATACATAGGACTTATTAAAGCAAAAATTATAACATTGTCTTGTGTGGTCTATAATGTATTAATATACACAAGAATCATTGCTTAAAGGATGTGGTGTGGCCCATGAAACTATGGTTGCAAAGTTTCTATCATTTGTGTGAAATGGTACAATATTAACTTTAAATGAAAGTTAAGGTTGTGTATTGTAATCTCCAGGGCAACCACTAAGACATGTAAAGAGGAATAGGTAAAAAGTGGACAGATACGTTTATATATGAATATAATTTATATATAAAAACATAAATATATGATATTATATTATTACATATAACTAAATAATCAGAAGAAGGCAGGAAAGGGAGCACAAAGGAACAAAAATAATGGAGAAAAACAGTAAAGAAGTAATAAAATGTCAGACTTACTTAAATATCAATAACTACTTTAAATATTAGTAAACTTGATACTCTAATTAAAAGGCAGGCATTGTTACAATAGATAAAAAAGCAAAAGTCAACTACATATTGTCTATAAGCGATGCAACTTAAATATAAAAACAGGTAGATTTAAAGTGACTGGATTGAAAAAAAGCATTCCTGAGCCGGGTGTGGTGGCGCATGCTTGTGATCCCAGCACTTGGAAGGTTAAGAAAGGAGGATCATAGGTTTGTGGCCAGCCTCAGCAACTTAGCGAGGCCTTCTGCAACTTAGTGAGACCCTGTTTCAAAATAAATAAATAAAATAGGGGTGGTGGTGTTACTTAGAGATAGAATGCCCCTGAGTTTGATCCCCAGTATCACAAAAAAAGAAAAAAAAAAGAGGCATCCCTTACAAGTAAGCACTGTGGTATACTGGAGTGATTACATTAACATCACAAAATAGACTTCAAGACAAAGCATCTCACCAGAGATAAAAAGTCCACACTGGTAAAAGAGTGAACTTAACAGCAGGACATAATAATCACAAATACATAGGGATGAGAGAAAAGAACTTCAAGATGCACGTGGCAAAATTGACTACAATTAAAGGGAGTCACAGACAATTCCACATCATGGCTGGACGTTTCTGGATCCCTCTCTCAGCTATTGATAGAACAATTCGATAAAAAAAAATCAGTAAAGACATGAACTGAACAACACTGTCAGCTGCCGAGCTGGTAGGGGGAGAAAGCCGCAGCAAACAACGGGAGAAGACATGTTCTTTCCAAGCGCAGGAGTTCGCATGGCCAGGACAAGCCAGACGCTGAGACAGAACAAGTCTTAATGTATTCCCGATGACCAGAATCCTACCGAGAATGCGTTCAACTCTAGTTTACCATGTACATGCTGAGCGTTATAGGGAGATATGCTCTGATATTTACAATTTGCTTTAAAACACATAAACTATTATGTTAAAACAGGTAGATACAAAGATATATAGATATGAGATATTTTATCAAAGATATATAGAAATACGATATGTGATACAGCATTTATAGCAAAAATATTAATGGTAGAATTTAACTTGGCTCTATGTTTAAAATTTTTAATAAAATGATTGAAAAGAAGAATTCTGAGAACCCTTAAAAAACTAGCCGGGCGTGGTGGCGCACGCTTGTAATCCCAGTACTTTGGGAGGCGGAGACCGGAGGATCCAGGTTCGCGGCCAGCCTCAGCTCTCTCTCTCTCTCTCTCTCCCTGTCTTTCTCTCTCTACTTAGTGAGGCCCTCCGCAACTTCGTGAGACCCGGTTTCAAAATAAAGTATTAAAAAATAGGGCCGGGGGTGTAGCGCAGAGGTAGAACGCCCCTGGGTTCAATCCCCGGTACCGCAAAAAAACAAAAAACAAAACAAAACAAAACAAAACTACTAAACATGGAAATCTCCAGGAGGAGGAAATAGCTTTATTTCTGTATTTTCCCAACTTATCTGTCTCAAGATCTCCTGCTTCCACCCCAGTCCTCTTTTTTTTCTTTTTTGTACTGGGGATAGAACCCAGGGGCATTCTACTCCAGCCCTATTTTATTTTCTATTTCAAAACAGTCTTGCTAAGTTGCTGAGGCTGGCCTCAAATCTTCAATCCTCCTGTCTCAGCCTCGCAAGTACTGGGATTACAGGTGTGCACCATCACACTCTGCTCCCCCTGTGGTCTTTTAAGGAAGGTCTCAAGGAAAGAGAAGCTCAAAGACCTGACTGGTTTAATGGGATAGGCCAGCCAAGCTTTGGGTCAGGCAGTCCTGATCTTTATTCCAATTCCACTGATTCCTCCCTGTGGAATCCCTTCGTCTTTATGGACTTTAGTCTCATCATCTGTAAAATGGGTCTAATAATCACATGCACTTGAAGGGTTATGTGGTAATTAACCAGGACTGGATATTTTAGAGGCTGACCTCAATGTCTGGAGTACAGTTGGCACTTGCTAATCATTAGTGACCCTCTCTTGCCCTTCAGAGCTGGGAGCGACATGCTCGGAGCTTTGCTTCTTAACTCTGTCCCTAGTAGAGCTGTTGAGAATGAGTGACGATGGAGGGGGGAGAAGCAGGCTATGCTGTCATCCAGCAGCTCATTCCAGTGTCACAACAGCCAGATGATAGGTTGTAAGGGTGTTCATAGCCTTGCATCTAAAAGGAAGGTCCTGGCCAAGAAAAGAAGGGGTCGCACACCCTGCGTGAGGAAATGGAGAGAAACCAGCTTGTCATCAAATTGCAGGGCTTCCATGAGACTCATCTGGCAAGTCAAATACCTGGCGTGTTGTAGCACAAGGTGGTGTCATTAGTGCAACGGCAGCACGGTGGGGAACGAAGGAAATGAAGTGGGCACACCATCGTTTGCCACGAACATTCGAATACTACGGGTGGAAATGAGGGGCTCCCGCCATGTTCACAAAGCACAGTGCGCTGACCCCACACCACAGGTAGCCTGGCCAGGTGCTGTGGGGGCTGGTGCCCTGCAAACACCGCCATCAGCAAGGCGGATGGCACTCAGCCTCGGGGCTAAGGATGGGGTAATAACAAACTGACAAGGACAGGAGGAACAAACACAGAGTTTTGTTATGTATACCAAAATCTCTCTTGCTTTACTTTGAATAAAGTTTTATTTTGTCCTTCTTGAAAAGGGTCCACTTATTCCCCTTAAAACCATTTTTTTTTTTTTGGCAGTACCAGGGATTGAACTCAGGGGCATTCTACCTCCGGGCTACACCTCCAGTCCTATTTTTTATTCTTTATTTTGAAACAGGGTCTCACTAAGTTGCAAAGGGCCTCACTAAGTAGCTGAGGCTGTCCGCGAACCTGTGATCCTCCTGTCTCAGTCTCCCAAGTACTGGGATTACAAGCATGCGCCACCATGCCCGGCTTCCCCTTAAAACCATTTATAATCAAAGTATGGTGTCGGGAGGCAAAGAGCAGGGGCTATGAGTCAAACATGATATGGGATAGAAGAGATAAACAGGTAGAAAGGAGACAGAAGGAAAGTGTAATTTTACTATGGAAGCCGGTGACAAGGCTGTTAGACCCAAGAGTTTCTGAGGAATTTACAAGAGACCCTGAGTGCTGTGGACCAGCCTTAGGGAGGTGTCTGCTTATCAAACCACAGATCACACAAAAGAGGAATTTCCTTGGACACTACTCAAGAGAGACATCTCCTCAACATTGTTGGTTGTCTTTGAATGGTTAGAAGGACACCTGATGATAAGACAGTGCAGGTCAGGACCAGGAGCACCCTAATTCACCTTGTGACGATGGGACTGAGGTCATCCTTGCATGCCTCCTACCCACACCTCAGGAAAGTCCCCTATAAAGGAAGAGTCCTGCATTCCTAAAAGGTCACTCTCTCCCTCTTGAGATGACCCACATTCTCCCTTGAATGTGTATTTCCTACTTTCCTAAACAAACCTCTGTCCATGTCTCTGGCACATGCTGAAATTCTTTTCCATCACACTAGCCAAGGACCCTGCCGATCCCGAGTTCCTGAGTTGAGGAATGAACCTGTCACCCCCCCCAGACAAAACACACCTGGGTTCCAATCCGAGTTCTCCCCAGTGGTAGCTGCACGGCCTTGGGGAAGCTGCTGGACAGCTCTGAGCCCCAGTCTCGTCGTCTGCAGAGTGGCGATCATGCCACACACTGTAGGGTTTTTGAGGATGAACTGCTTTAGATGCGGAGACCAGAAAACAAAACAAAGATCTCTCCTTATACTAAATGTGAAGATGGATAATAATAAGTGTGAGAGAGAGAGAGAGAGAGTGTGTGTGTGTGTGTGTGTGTGTAAAACAAGAAAACCATTGTGGCTGAGACAGAGAGCGCAAGCTGGAGAACCTGCAGCCCTACTTTCCTCTGATTACTTTAGAAGCTGCCTCTGCCCCCACCTCCATGGCAAAGATAAAATGCTGGCCCAGGTTTCCAGTGACACTAGCTGCGATCCTCTGGTCAGGCCTGTGCAGCTCTGAGGCAGGCCTAGCTGGTAGCATTCTCTCTCTGTACCCTTCCATATATCGGGGGGAGCTTATCAACCCAGCCGCATCACTGCGATATTAAACAGACAACAACAAACTAATTAAAATAGGAATCTCTGGTGAGAATGATCAAGGGGGAGGAGAAGGCAGAGATAAGGATATGGAGAACAAGAAAACCTGACTTCATTACAGATATTAAGAAAATAAAAAGCCAAGCGAAAATTACTAGGAACTTTTGGCCAATAAACTTTAAAATCTTGGATGAAATTGACAAATTCCCACGGAAAAAAGATAGCTCACCAAAGCTGATGCAAGAAGTTGAAAAAGTTAAACATAGCACTGCCATAGGACCCAACAATTTCATGCTGAGGCATACACCCAGGAGAAAGGAAAGGCTGTCACACTTAAAACACATCCATGAACGCGCGCGGTGGCATTCACAGCAGACAAAAGGCAGGAGCAGTCCATTAACTGATAAGCTGGTAAATAAAATGTGCTATGCCCATACAATGAAATAGAATTTAGCAATCAAAAGGAAAGTATTGATACATGCTGAAATATTGATGAACCTTAAAAACATTCTGTGAAGTGAAGGGCTAGTCACAAAGGGCCACACATTACGTGGTTCCATGTCTACGAAATGTCCAAGCAGTCAAATCCAGAGAGTCACAGTAGACCAATGGCTGCTTCAGGCTAGGGACGGGTGGGTGGAAAGGTTATTTTTTTTTAAGGGGGAGGGTGATAATGTTCTAAAATTGATAGCTATGTAATTTTGTGAAGACATCAAAAACCACTGGATTGTGCACTGAATGGGTGATGGTATGACATGCTAATTATATCTCAATGAAGCTGTTATTTAAAGAGAAAGGAAATTGCTATTGATCTATCCAGCTGATGCAATTAACTGTTCCTCCTTGAGCAGACATTTAAGCTGATACACCTCTGCAGAATGAATGTCTATAACATTGCTCAGGAAGACTGAAGATCCCCCTTCTACCCCCGGAAAGTCATTGTTTCAAGATGGTAGAATGAGAGGCGGATCCAGACAAGGCGACTATGGGAACAGAAGAAGTGGTCTCCATCAATAGTCTCATTGCTGTAATCCAAAAAGACTGACCACACATCTTAGAGGAAGGAAAATTTATTTGCTCACAGTTTTCTTGGAGATTTCAGGTTCGGTCCATGTGAGTCCTGATCTCAGGGCATGGTGGCACGAAGCAAAGAGAGAGAGAGAGCAAGGGCTCCGCTCTCACATCATGGAGGCCGGGAGCAAGAGAGCAAACAAGCAAGGGGTGTCAAAGACAAAAGCATGGTCCCTAAGGCCACACCCCGGCCACACCCACCTTCCTAGGTTACCGCCCACTAAAGCCGATACATGAATGACATTACAATTCTCATGACTTGCTGACATCAACTCTGAGCATTAATACATGAGCTCTTCAGGGGACATTCCATATCTAACCACAACAGAAGCTCCTATGGCCAAAGGAGTAGCAGACATACCAGGATCCTTAGACCAAAGTCCCAGCTCTGCCTGACCCTCTTCTGGGTCATGATGGTGACTGCTACCCTCAAGGATTATTGTAAGGATTAGAAATGATGACATGTATTTTATGCTCTGTACACTACGATGTTTAGTCTCTTCAGGGTTAGCATGTTTCATTAAATCAAATCTGTCAGCAGTTGAAATCAGCAACTAGATCCCCATTGATCCATTCTTCGTCCCACCCCCCAGTTTAAGGAGCAGGGACGTGAAGGTTGGGGGCAGCGAAGAGCAAGTGCAGGGTGCTAAGTCTCACAACTAGCAAACCAGGACTGGAGTCGAATCTGCTGCTAAGTACACAAGCATCTTTTCATGAAGCAGGATGTCTAACTTGCCCAGAAGCAGCTTGCAAGAGGATTAGCATCTAACCTGCTACTGTGAAGTATAAACAGGCATGGTATGGATGACGCTGCACTGGCCTTCCAAGTACTAGTGATAAAAGTGACAAATAAGCCACACGAACAAAGAAAAATCTAGAAATACTGCAGGTATAAACCAGGCCTTTCCCGGACCATCATTATTTCCCGGTGCAGTCACAGGAGTCGACAGCTTCAGACTGATAAACACGGGTGAATGAATTTGGTGAGTGACAATTCCATTAGGCCAGGAAAGCAGGAAAACTAATTAGTGTCTGGCTTGCATACCAACCTCCAAGTGAACACCAGGCCCCAGCAGCCTTGTGCTATGCACCCAAATCCATTGGCATGCGGAGACAGGCGCCGCGGCTGGGAGGGACTGTAAAACTGGGCAGCGCTCCTGTTTTATAGTCACAACAAATGAAGTATACAGAGGTTAAGTGAGTCCACTAAGGACACAGCCCTGGCGGACGGTGTGCCTCCCTCTGTCCACACTCCGGGGTCCTGCTGCCGCATCCTCACCTGGGGCCCGAGGCCACTCAGATCACCCTTCTGAGCGTAACTTCTTCATCTCAGGAATTGGGAGAACCATCCTTGCTCCTCACGGACTGAGGTCGACACTCTTGAAGCTATAATCTAAAAGACTGACCATATAACTTAGAGGAAAGAAGATTTATTTTCTTATGGTTTCAGGCTCAGTCCATGTGAGGCCGGGGACCGCAGATCTCAGGGCATGGCGGCGGGAGGCAGAGAGAGGGAGAGCACATGAGCTGTGCTCCTCACATCACCTAGGCTGGAAGCAAAAGAGAGCAGGAGGAGGAGGGACCAAATATAATCCCCAAGGCCACACCCCAGGGATCCACCCCCTCCAGCCACACCCTACTGGCCCAGGCCACCACCCAGATAAATCCATTACAATGGATTTATCCACTGCTGGAATTACACCCCTCGAGACTCAATTACATCAACTCCTAACATTAATAAATGAGCTCTTTAGGGGACATTTTATATCTAACTATAACAAGGTGCTCCACAAAGGGGGGCACACGCAGGCGCTCAGCCTGTGTGGTTCTCTATGGTCCTTTGGAAGTAGGCCCCAAACTGTCCTGGTGACTAGAACACAAGTCAGGCTGACTGAAGCTAGCCATTTTCTTTTGTCACCTTAGCATCCGGTACAGTGAGTAAAACTTGTGCCACGAGGGTTAAAGATGAAGAAGAAAGAAAGGAGGTGCATTCTGGGGGCAGCTGTTATTGCTACCACCATGGCGGCCTTCCTCGCCTCCCCTGACCAGCTGTTCCCCACTGTTTACAAAGTTCTTGGATCTCCACTTCCTCCTCTTCTGCTTATACCACTGGACTGGCAATCCTGGAGGGCAGGAGGTACTAAGGATATGCTGTTAATTTAGCAACAATATGCCCATCTTCCAGGTGAGGTGCAGAGGTCCTGGGAGCTGATTCACTTGGGGCTGCAGAGTTATCAGCGGGATGCAGTACAGGCATGCAGTTACTATGCAGTTGCTGGCTCCGAGTCCACTGCCTCTGGGTCACAACAGCTGCCACAGGACAGACGAAGAGCTCACAAAGATGATCTCGAGCCCCCCACATTGGTGCTGAGGGTTCAGTTGTTCCAACCGTAATACGGCTGACACGGTGAAAGGCTCAGGGCCCATGGCAAGTGAGCGCATGTTACCCATCCCCGTCCACCAACCCCGGGGTGACAGGGAGGAGTGTTCTGCCACCCAAACAGTCACATTCCAATCACTTGCTCCTGGGGCTTGCAGAAATGGTGTTTTAGTGAAGGACGAGCTTTCTCTTCCAATCGCCCCGCTTTCTAAGGACTAAGAGGAAGGAAAGGGACTGTCTCCCAGGCTTGAGATCTGAGGAAAAAACTTCATATTCTCTCGACTCCACAACCTAAGCCGTTACCACAGTCGGTCTCCAAATGGTGGCCTTTTTCCTTCTGCATTCTGTGTCACTGATCTGTGTTCTGATTCCTGCTTCTTTCAGAATTTGATTAATAGTAAGGATGGGCCAGTCACTGCGTCGGGGGCTTCTGTACCCAACATCTCATGCCATCTTCATCATGATCTTATGGAAGTTGTTCTTTTTCCTATTATGACTGAAGAAGAATCAGGTGCAGAGAGTTTAAGGAACTTGCCTGAATCTAACTGTTAAGCGACATAATCGTGGTGTAACCCTGGGTCTGTCTGCCAACGTGCAGGTCCAGGGCCAATTCTCTGGACTCTTAGGGAAGAACAAAGTAGAATGACCCAAATGGACCCTGAGATGGTGAAGCTTTGCAGGAGCCTGGCGTCTGGCTCAGCGCAGGGCTCTCCACGGGCACAAGCAACAAAGGCCCCGCAGAGAGTGTACCAGCTAACGGAAAAAGTGCCAAGGAAACGGAACAAGAGCACATACAAAAGACTCCATGGAAGATTCTGGGGCGCCCGTGCTGAGAATAAGAAATTACAAGACAAGGCAGAGCGTAAGAGGACAGGCCCAGGGTCCTGGCAGGGATCTGCGAAAGCAGCTGAGGATGATGGAGGCTGTCATGACATCAGTGTTACTGTCCACCAAACCCTTCCCATGTACCACACACTGTAGTGACCACATTAAGTTCATTGTCTAATCGATGTCACAACAACCCTAAGGAGCACTGTTCTGTTATTAGCCCACTTTACAGATGAGGAAGGGGACTGATGAACAACTGGCTACCTCTATGCAGAAAGGCAAACTCTGCCCCACACCTTGTACTATCTACAAAAACAACCCAGATGGCTCACTGATCTACAGGAAAAACCTGAACCTATAAAACTTAGAGAAGTCAACACAAAAGTTTTGTGGCCTTGGGTTAGGCAAAGATTTCTTAGAAATGACACCAGAGGCATGACTCAGAAAAGCGCAAACTGATACACTGAGTTCATCAAAACTAAAAACCTCTGCTTTCTGCGTGACTCTTGAGAAGATAAGCCAGACTGAAATTAAATGCTTGCAAATCATATATCTGATCGACGACGACTTGTATCTAGAGTAGGTAAAGATCTCAAAACTCAATAGTTACAAATGACCCACTTTAAAAGTAAATAAAGCACTCACACACTTTGCCAAAAACCATTTACAGATGGATAATAAGTACCTGAGATGGCACTCATCAGCTGGAGAAAAGACAGCCTTTCAGACAAATAGTGCTGACGACACTGGATAGCCATATGTAGAAGAATGAAATCAGAACTCCATCTCTCACCTTGCACAAAAGTCAACTCCAGATGGATCAAAGACCTAGAAATTAAGCCAGAAACTTTGCAATTACTAGAAAAGGGCATAAGTCCAACTCTCCAACATATAGGTACTGGTAGAAAAGTTATTCAATAAGATCCCTAAAGCTCAGGAGATAAACTCAAGAGTCGATAAATGGGATGACATAAATTTAAAAGCTTCTGTGCAGCAAAGGATATAATCAAGAGTTTAAAAAGAGCGCATATAGATTGGGAGAAAATCTGCCAACTACTCCTCTGATAGAGGACTAATATCTAGAATATACACAGAACTCAAAAAACCTAACACCAAAAAACCAAATAACCCAATTAGAAAATGGGCAATTGAACTGAATAGACACTTCTCAAAATAATACAAATGGCCAACAAGTATATGAAAAAATGTTCGACATCATTAGCAATCAGGGAGATGCAAATCAAAACCACCCTGAGATTCTATCTAACTCTAATTAGAATGGCAATCATCAAGAATACAAACAATAATACATACAAGGATGTGGGGAAATAGGAACTCATATACACTGTTCGTGGGATTGTAAATTAGTACAACCACTATGGAGATCAGTATGCAGGTTCCTCAGAAGACTAGGAATGGAGCAACATATGATGCAGCCGTACCACTCCTCGGTACCTTTCCAAGGGAATTGGCATTAGAATACTACAGTGATGCATGCATACCCATGTTTATAGCGGCACAATTCACAATAGCCAAATTATAGAACCAACCTAGGTGTTCATCAACAGACAAACGGATATAAAAAAATGTATATACAATGGAATTTTACTCAGAAATAAAGAAAAACAAAATTATGGTATTTATAGGAAAATTGATGGAACTAGAGAATATTATGCGAAGGAAAATCAACCAATCTCAAAAAGCCAAGGGTCCTATGTTTTCTCTCATGTGTGGAAGCTAGAACAAACAGAGGACGCTAAAGGGACTTCGGTCAAATGAGGAGAGAGACCAACCAGTAGAACAGTGGAAGGGGCCGGGCGTGGTGGCGCACGCTTGTAATCCCACCACTTTGGGAGGTGGAGACTGGAGGATCCGGGTTTGCAGCCAGCCTCAGCTCTCTCTCTCTCCCTGTCTCTCTCTCTCTCTCTCTCTCTCTCTCTCTCTCTCTCTCTCT
>PVJS01009925.1:0-49203 GCA_004027185.1 Glis glis
CATCATTATCAATCAAAGAGATGCAAATCAAAACTACCCTGATATTTCACCTAACCCCAATTAGAATGGCATTCATTAAAAACACAAACAATAACAAATATAACAAATGCTGGTGAGGATGTGGAGAAGTAGGAACTCTAATACACTTTTGATGGGATTGCAAATTAGTGCAACCACTTTGGAAAACAGTGTGGAGGATCCTCAGAAGACTGGGAATGAACCTACCTTATGACCCAGCAATACCACTTCTAGGTATCTACCCAAAAGAATGGAAACCAAACTACCAGAATAATGCATATGTATCTATGTTCATAGCTGCACAATTCACAGTTGCTGAACAATGGAAGCAGCCAAGATGTCCATCAGCAGATGAATGGATTACAAAACTGTGGGATATGTACACAATGGAATTTTATGTAGCCATAAAGAAGAACTAAATTATGTCATTTTCAGGGAAATGGATGGAATTAAAGAACATTATGCCTAGTGAAATTAGTCAATCAAAAAAAGTGAAAAGTTTGATGCTCTCCCTAATATGCAGAAGTTAGGGAGAATAGGGCATAGGAGGAACTCCAGACAAAGAAGGAGAAAACCTTAGATGAGTAAAGAAGGTGACGTAACTGAGGGAGATGGGAGGGGAGAAGAGGTAAACACCCTAATCCACAGGATGTACATACAGTAATATACCAATGTCAACTACTATGCTGAGCATGAGAAGGAGTGACAGGTGAGGGAATGGGGGTGGGAATTGGGGGAGGGCTAATTGCATGTATACTTCTACCATGCTAAAACCTATCAAGATGTATGATTACAATGCACCAAAAAAACCCAGAAAAATAAGTGAGATAAATTCTTTTTACACAATTGAAATTATAAGAGTAATACCAAAATCAAAAGGAAATTATTGTATTATGATGTGTAGAATGTAGTTCTTTGAATTTGAATGTTACACTTTTTTGTTGTTTGAATAAGTATTCAACATAGATTTCCTATGCATGTGGATTGAATGCTTATGTTTACAGGGAAAAGCAGAGTGTGGGAGAAATAAAACATCTGAACTATTAAACAGATTATTAAGAACTTTGTAAACTTGTCAATGTGCCTTAGCATCACTATTCAACCAATATAAATGTTGATCTAGTTTCTTTATATTTCATGCTCATGATCAGTTACTATGAGGTTTTCCTTTGCAGCTTAAAAGTATGCCTGCAAAGAGCACACCACAACCTTAGGATTGAAATGGTGATTTAATTTCAGGTCTTTAACAGACTTGTAGTGGGAAGTTAAATAAATGACTTCATAGTCTTTGTCTGAACTTGCTTATTTTATGAACTGGAATAAGAATGCTTGATTACCAAACATTAAATATGAAGCATTTTAACTGCAGTCTCATAAAGAAATTAAAAAAGTTAATTGACCTGCACAACTTTGTTATGAGCCTTCCCTCTTCCACAGTACTTATCTTCTAGTAACATGAAGAAAATTAACATTTCTTTTTACTTTCCTCTCAGATATCAGTGCTTATGGGGCTTGAGTGGATCAGTGTCCATTTCATGCTATGGATCTCTTATAATCCATTGCAATGCTGTGTGTAAAACTTATTCACATTAGGATCAAATATAGACTTAGGATCACCTCAGATCTATGAATATGGTTTAGATTTTAAAGTAATGAAATATGAACATTTAGAGAATATGGTTCTATATCAGGAATGTGCTAGTCTTAAAGGAACTCCATAGATGAAATGGCTTGAGGGAATCAAGTCTGCAAATTAGCATTCTGTTTTTAAAAATCTATTTCACTTTGAAGCTGGTTTGGAACAAAAGCACAAAAAATCAAAATGAACACAGGCTTGAGGCAACATGCTGTGTTAGTCAGCTTTCTGTCACTGCGACAAAATACCTTACACGAACAACTTAAAAGAGGAAGATTTATGTTGGTTCATGGTTTCAGAGTTTTCTGTGTATGGTTGCTTGGTCCCATCCCTGTGGGACTGGAATGAGGCAGAGCATCGTGGTGGAGAGCACATGGCAGGACAGAGCCACACCTCATGGTGTCTGGGAAGCAGAGAGCAATAGAGAGGATCTGGGGACAAGATACACCCTCCAAATACCATGGCTGCAGTGAGCTGCTTCCTCCAAGTAGGCCGTTTCCTGACATATGAGCCTTTAGGGGATATCCAGATACAAACCATAGCATATGCTCCTGCTGGTCAAATTAGGAAAGTAGGAAGTAGAGGAGGAGGTAGAGAGATAAGGAGGGAGGGGCAGAGAGAGAGAAAGAGAGGAAATACTGTGAGTTGATGAGTTAAGTTCTTTTCAAGAACTTCAGGGAAACTCCAAGGTCAGCAAATGAGCAGCAGGCCCTGGGAGACTGCTCAGGAAACTCTATGTTGTCCCTGAAGCCCCTTAGATTAATCTTAAGTAGACTTTCTTGAGGACTTTACCCTCCACTAGGTCATGGCTTTGAGCTGACACTCCATAGTCAGAGGCTCCCAGCTCTAGACCCAGCTATCCTTTGAACCACTCATCTTTCTTCTATGTATTCTATTCTCTCCATGAATAGTACATATTTAGCACCATACATGAAGTTTAGTAGATTCTAACCTTCAAATTGCAATTTTAAATCATTTCTAAGTAATGGTAGCTCTCTCACCATCTTCCTTAGATTACACTAGGAGTTTATATATGACAGAGGTGACAATGCAAACCTTTAGGGGAAACATAGAGTGTTCTAGACTAATACAAAGCTAAGGATCAACCAGAACTCCACTCAGCATAGCTGTCAGAGCTAAGAAAAATGTAAAGATTGACTGGAATGAGTTCACTTGTGCATTTTAGGAACTTGATGAAACAGAAGCTAATGCCTTTTGTAATAAGGCAGCTAACATGTAACAATCATGATTGAATGAAAATAAGATCAAATATTTTCTTAAATACCACATTTATTTTTAAAAATTAATTCTTTAAAGGACACATATAGTGGAATTTAGAATTGCTAATATTTGATCCATGTCATTCTTCTATTAAAAAACAAAAATTCTATGGAGTGTAGCTGATAGTTGAGATGGATTTTGAGAATTATGTATGCAAAATTAAATTAAAACCAAATCTGTACTTAACTGATGTTGAATAGGGTACATATATAGACTACTTAAAGATCTTCCTTAAACTGACCAGGGTTGTTATAAAACCTCAAGCATTTAAATATATCAGGGAACAAAATTATATTACCTCCTATTTCAGAAATTAGGCTTTGAAAAAAAGCAAATTGGTAAGAGTCATAAAAACCATTAGGTTGCCACTGATTAGATTACATGGTTAGAATCCTTTGTTTCTATTTCCAAAGTACTTAATCATCCAAGATATTTGTAAATAGCATTAAGCTAAATCCTTTCCTTGTTTATCAAAATACATGCTGGTGTTCTATTTTAATTGATCATACTTTTATTGCAAAAATCTTGCTATTGGGGCCTCAAAGAAAATTGGGTATTAAAACAATATTATATGTTTGAAATATTCAGAATTATACTTGAAAAAAATTGGAATAACTTATTTTCATAATATTAAGATGAATATTTTCAAATCTTTGATAGTTTATATCTTTTTTTTTTGCGATTCTGGGGATTGAACCCAGGGGCATTCTACCTCTGAGCTATACTCCTGGCCCTATTTTTTATACTTTATTTTGAAACCGGGTCTCACGAGGTTGTGGAGGCTGGCCGCAAACCCACATCCTCCGGTCTCCGCCTCCCAAGTACTGGGATTACAAGTGTGCGCCACCGCGCCAGGCTTTGATAGCTTATATCTGAAAGTATTTTTGAAACTATTTCATCCCGAAGAAGACAGACAGATTGAAGAGTCAATATCTTAATGGCAAACATAATGAGTATACACTTTATGCCTGATATTAAATGTCACTTTTCTCACAATAATGCCCAGGAAATTGGTATTCTTCCATGTTTCACAGTTAAATCAACTTCATTTTAGAAAGGTTCTAGATTTTTGGATATCTTATTAAAGAAGACATTTGAAATCAATACTTATAAAAAAACATAGTTTGATTATTTTTTTTAGTGTTTTGTTTTTGTAAACTTTTTTCGCAAACACATTTTAAGGATTTTTTTGTAAATACATTTTAAGGATTCCAATTCTTAAAATTTCCAAGTTAGAGTCATTGTGGTCTAAATAAAGCAAATAAAATACTAATAAAAATAATAAAAATAAAAATACTTTGGAGCAACAACAACCAAGCAAAACTTGATTCTGGCCACTGCTATTCTTGCTTCAGTGAGCATCAGAGTCAGAGGCAAATGTTTCACACATATTATTGTTTCAGTCCATTAGGTAGGACAGGGCAAAGCCCAAGCTTTTGCATTTTGAATATGTTCCTAGTTGATGTTGATGCTACTGACTCATGGACCACATTTTGAGTGGCACTGACTTGCAGATGACCTGGGAATCACAGCATGTGTTAACAATTTAAATTATATTTTTCAGAAAATTAAGTTCAACTGTACCAGAAGAGCTCAGTGCCCAGAAACCAACGTCAGTTCTGCACAGATACAAGGAGATGCTGATTATTTCATCAACCATCTTGGAGTTCCCACCCTGCAGTTTGCTTTTGAGGACAGCAAAGCATTAGAGGTGATTGTTCCTAAAAATGCAAAACACTTACACACACAGTATAGCAGATGTGCAGAATTTGATTTTATCATGGCTATTAGTCTTTCATACCAAATAGTCACTATAGAAAGTGGTTTCATTTAGAGAGTTATTTTTCTTGTTGAGGGGCTTTGTAATAGTATTTGAAAACATCAGCTCTCTTCAATGGTATCGAATTCAATTTAAAAGGATTTATTCTGTCACTCACATTTTCACAGTGTGCTTTACAACAAGAAATTTGCAGTAGTTGGATTAACATCAAAACATAATTGTAATCTTCAGTATTCACAGAAACAGATGACATGCTATAGATTCTCCTCTCCTTGCCCAAGGGAAAATGCATTTCATGTGCTCTGTTAATGTAAGTCTTGTGGATTAGCTACCCAAAGTTTCTTAACAGTTTGTGTGCCTAAAAAGTTACTACTTTTTGTGAAGAAGGAAATCCTTTTTGTCCAAAGAATCTCACAAAGGTATGTTTTACATTAATTAAGTCTGTGTTCATCCATCTGGTGGACCTCAATCCTTTTAATCTTTCTCAGAATGATGTCACAGTAAACTATTTCTATGTAAATATAAACTTTGGAATATTTAACCATCTTTTACAAATTGTTCATGTATCTATGGGAGTTATGTGAGAGCTTCTGGAGTGACCAGCTTGAGATAATTATTACATTAACAAAATAACAGCTGGAAAATAAAGGAAAGCATGCTTTGCTCTTCAAATATAGATGTTCCCTTTTCAGTCTTTAAATCACATTCCTATAGGCTTAACTTCAGATTTTCAGTATCTTAATTTCTAATACGTTTTAGAAACATTTAGTTTTATGCTTATCTGCAGCCCCCACTTCCTTTTAAGTTTCCCTGTAAATAGCTAATTCTCACTAACCATTTAACTCAAGAATAAAGAAACCTTGGTTGAATCCTGTTGTGATGAACTGAATTCTTGGATAATTAAAAAATAATTATGTTTTATCTGTTTGTTGAGTTAGAATTTTTATGTGCTATTGTTTTAAAATGGGTACATGTGTAGATGTATCTTTTTATACAAACTCAATGGATGCACTTTAAGGAATCAATATATTAAGAAATTAACCAGTTTTTAATTTTCCTATTCCATATCTTTTAATTTTTTTATCATTCCCCCATCTCAGCCCATCTTGCTCCTGTCATGTTAGCAAAATGAATTATTACTCTTTTATCAGTGTGTCTCATTCACTTTGGTTGAGTTTTAAGCTAAGAATTTAGAAGAGGTTTAGGATAGTCATGGGAATAGAACTAAAGGCTTGACTCTGAGACTTACTAAACAAATTTCTTAACATCTCTCAGAATTATTTTACAAATGAGATGATTTGGAATACTTAGGAAACCTACTTCATAAAGATATGATGGGGATTAAATGAGACTACGAATACAAAGGGCTTAGCTAACATTGATCTCATATTAAGGCCTCATCAACCATAGCTATCATCACAATTATTATTGTCTGTTTGCAGGTTCAACATATTAGTTGAATTAGGAAAATTTGTAAACTTTGTAGATAAGAACACGGCAGTGCAAGGAAAGAGCTTGTTATTTGTTAAGAAAACAAATTTTTCAGCCTAAAGAGGTAGGATGAGGATCAGCTGGAGAATATGAGATATTAATAGGACAAAGATTTGGAAACAGGGCCCAAATGAAGTTATAAAAAGGTACTAAAATCACTGTGAAACTCCTAAGGCTAAAGTCTATCTATTAGAACTGGCTGAATCTAAAGGAGCTAATCAATTTTTTAAATTATACCCAGAACATTTCATTTTCACTGTCAAAATTATTTTTTAATATTACTGTTTCTGAAAGAGCAATTGAAGTAGAGTTTCCTATGCTTTACAACAAATGACCATATATTGCTTTACTGAGGAGAATTTTTTTAAATGAATTTGTCTCTTACAAAATATGATTGCTTATGATGAGATAATTTTGTGTGAACTCCCAAAAGAACAGATATTAACCTTTACTTTCTGTGTTAACCTATAATAAATATTTGGATATAGCTATTAAGAGGAATTATAAATATTAGAAGGTTTATATATGATGTAAAAATAGTTAGACTATGTCAATTAGTAAAGTAGCAAGGAAATTAGAGTCTTGTAATGAGTTTGCTGGCATTTTAAAATATAATTTTCATATATATAATCTTTAGGAAGAGATCTTGGTGAACTGAGAATAAGGAACCCTGAGTTTTCAAATTTCTGCATATCAATTATTAATTTCTCTGGGTCTCTGTTTCTTTATCTGTATCTAATTAAAAGCAAAATACAACAAAATAATATCTACTACTTATTGAGTACCTGCTATGCTAAGTATTTGTCTCATTTAATACTTATGGCATCAAGATAAGTTAGGTATTATCATTAGCTCCTTTTGTAATGTGGATGAAATGGAATTTAAGGTCAAGAAGCTTATCCAAGATCACAAAGATACTAAATGGCCAAGACAGAAGTTGACCTTAGATCTGCTTAACATGAAGTTCATGTTTTCAATTATTGCACTAACAGTTGCAAATTAGAATCCCAACACAAGATTTAGTACACCAATATATTTTACTTGCCCTGCCTTTTATTGAGAAATTGGATTTCTGGAAACATTGGATCTTTTTCCACGGTAAGAATCAGCTGACTGAACATTGCTCAGCAGTTTGCTATGTTCTTTATCACAAAATCTACCATGTTGTTTGTACGTGAGTGCTGTTAAAAGAATATTTTCTTCAACATCTGTTTCTATTAAGAAGCAGGAAATGAATGCCCAATCTAGAGGCCACATGTTTTACCAGACTTGTGCCACTTTATGTTACCTGTCTGGCCCCTGTAAAACTGAACTCAGCATCTCTGAGTTAGAGTGAGTGATTCTTCAGTTTCTTTCACTTAAAAAATTATCTGTGTTCTAAGTAAGATAATGCTATGACTATATTCATATTTTGAAGAAATTATTTATTTAAAATTTGCCTAGTTGATTATAATGCAAATGCGAGGATTTCTGTGAACACTTTTTTTACCATTAAGGTAAATTATAGATCTATTACAATAACCCCCTTATGTGTAGGTGATATATTCCCAGAGCGCAGTGTATACCTGAAATGACATAATACTGAAATCTATATGTACTGTTTTTCATATACATCCATAGCTGTGATTCAGTTTAATTTATAAATTAGCAGAGAGATAAACAGCAATGACTAATAATAATATAGAACAATAATAATAATAATATACTGTAGTAAAATTGTCACCATACTACTCTTGCATTTGGGGGCCATTGTTGTAAAATAAGGGCTACTTGAACAGTCACACTGTGATACCATGACACTCAATCTGATAACTGAAGTGCTTCCTGGGTGGGTAGCATAGACAGTCTGGACATACTGGATACAGGGATGATTTACATTCTGGACAGGATAGTGCTACTGAAAATAGCACACAATAAAACTTATGAATTGTTTATTTCTGTAATGTTCTATTAAATATTTTTGGACCATGTTTGACTTCAGGTATCTGAAACTATGGAAAATAAAACTGTGGATAAGAGTAACATCTCTATATTCAGTTTCAACAATTATACCATGATAATGGGAAAAATTGAACTGTAGGAAAATAAGCTAGTGCCATAGAGAGCTCTTTTTATGAACATGTGAAGCATTATTTTTTTATAAAAACTGATCTTTTATAATATCTATCCCCAGTGTTTCATACTATCCACATTCCTGCTATTAATTTTCCCATAGTTTCTCTGGATGCAAATATATTTCATAAAAATTGCTTAAAGTAGCATTCATCTATTGACAGACACCTAGGCTGGTCCCATGATTTGGCTATTGTGAATTGTGCTGGTATAAACACGGATATGCATGTATCACTGTAATATTCTATCTTCAGTTATTTTGGAAAGAAACCGAGGAGTGGTATAGCTGGGTCATATAGTGGTTCCATTCCCAGTCTTCAGAGGAATATCCACACTGATCTCCATAGTGGTTGTACTAATTTGCTATCCCATCCAGTATATCTTGAGCTTTTCCTGGCATGTATATTCTTAGATTCTAATAACTAAATATCACAAATGCAAAACAGTCTGTGAATTTGCCAGACATTAACAAAATTCTTTCTCATAAGATAATTCCCTGTTAATTGAAACATATCTGATTGTGAACTTTATTTAAATAAGTTTTAAGATTTGTAAACATTGTTGCACCTGTTAGGAGAAGTATTCTATACAGATTAAATACACTGCAGCGATTGCTGAAAAGGAAATGAAAAGACAGATGCTTTCTGATTAAGAGTACACTATTTATGACAGGATGGTGGTGCAATGCACATTTCTTCTGTCACTTACCAGCTGTTTCACATAATTTTTGTTCCAGATGAGTCTATTTATTCTCTACAGGGCATGTCAGAGGTTCTACCTTTCTTAGTATATCAAAAGATCAATTCATGCCACACAAGCTTTATACCTCAAATTGAAGCTCTGGTTCCTAACTCTGTTTAACCTTATATCATTTTTGCTCTTCTGCTTGAAACATTCTATTTTAAACCCGATTTACCTCTGTAATGGAGTATTTAACATTTAAATAATGAGACAAAAGAGTATCATAACTTTTATATAGCAGGAGTCATGACATAATTGTTTCATTATTATTTAATAAACCAGGATCAGAAATCCAAGTAGTTTCAAGTAGCATGGGTATTTGGAAGGTCTTATTGATTTTTTAAAGCTAGATGTTTTTCATGCCAGTTCTGATTTTTAAACCAATATCCAGCAACATGTGTGTATGTGTGTGAGCTTTAACATTGAGACAATTTTAAGGGGTAAAAATAATAGTTCATGTTTATTGATATAATAATATATAGTACTGTAATACAAATACACACATTTTAGAGCAAAATAATTCATAGTTTACATATTGATCCTTCATGTTTTATTCTAAGAAGAAGAATATGTTACTTAAATTAGAGATCACTTTTTCATTCCTTTTTTCAGTTTGGAAATTTGTCACATGTCAGTGTTACATTAACAAGTAGTAGTATTCAAAAGTATGGAAAGCTCAAGACTTAAGGAACCAAAATAGTTATATTTAACTCTGCATAAGTTCTAATGTTATTTTGCAGTATCTTATAGAATCTGTTTCCTACTAATAACTATAAAACTTATATAATGCCATATAAGAATAGGTTTTTACCTTTTCTATTTCAAAATGTGCGAACTGGAAACAAGAGGGAAAGGGATTCTTGAGTGTTCTCCCTAGCTCGTTACTTTTATTTGTAAGCCCATTTTATGAAAACTGTTTATAATATGGTATCAAAGTATATGGTACCATTATTTTCTGATCAGATCTGCTTCATTTGAGGGAGGAGTTCTTAGCAACTTTTGGCCTAAAAGCCAATTTGCCTTCTTACAGTACCAAAAATTTCTCTCCAAAATAGCTTTTGTTCATATAAGAAATATATTAAAAATATTTATCATATTAGAAACTAACACTGAGAAAAATAAGTAATACTTATTAATTTATTTAAATATCAATGCTAATCAGGTTATTGTCAAAATATTATAAATATTTCATTATAAATAGTAATTATTATTAATTAAATATAAAACTAATTGATATATCTTTTATGAAAAATTATGATATGTTCAAAGACAAAAATAAATAAATGAGAAGAGTAGTGCTATTTTTACATCTTTGCAAATCTCTTTAATATGATTTATAAAAGACAGCACGATTTTCCTTCCTTCCTTCCTTCCTTCCTTCCTTCCTTCCTTCCTTCTTTCCTTCCTTCCTGGCCTGGGCTCAAGCATATCTCCTTCCTCAAGTGCTAGTACTATGGCCTGCAGCTAGACAACTGAATTTCTGTATCTGTTTCTGCATTTAATCTTTTGTAATATGTTGTTTTGGTGGAAATGCATGAGAAAATTTTGTTTTAATATTCTTTTCATATAATAATAGATATTTTTCTGTGATACTGCACTGAAATTTTACAAGTGTTGGTTTACTAAAGGTTAATTTCAATGTGGAATCTGAATCCATTTAAATAAACATTTGTACCTTGGACAGTTGTGAATGTAGAGTGAAAAGGAGAGAGTAAGAGGCATACAGTTTCACTATTGTTATGAAAATAGTTTTGCTCTTAGTGACTCTAGAAGATTTCTGGACTTGGAGAAATGCTGATTTGGGGAAATGGACTTGGTTGAACTAGTCTACTTCATTTTTATAATATCTGACAGGATGTTCAACTTTTACTCCATTCAAGGATTTGGGCAGTGATTCTATATAAACCTGTGTGTGTCTTTTCTGGTCATCTTTGTGTATTGCTGTCCTGTCTACCTGACAAACAACATGAAGTAGAAAATATAACACTGTCATAAACTGTGGCTCTACAATGAATTTTGCTTCTTAGAGACATTTCTTTAGAAGAGAAGGTTAAACCCCAATCAACAAATCAACAGTTATAGAGCAGACTTGAAAAGCTTTGATTGTACAATATATGAAATTCCTGTCACAGAGGAAGTGCTATTACAGCTGCTGTATGCTTCCAAGAGCCTGAGGAGTAAACACAAGAAATTGAAATATGAGACAGATATTGAAACAAAGAATGGAGAAACTCTTAAGACTCAAATGGATAATTCAAAAGATCATACTTTAAATTGCCTAATATTTTGAAATGGCTGCAAGGAGGACAGATTTCCCATAGCAGCTGTCCTTGCTTAGAATTCTAAATAAGAACATTGATTCTGAATGACTATCATCATTGAACCAGAATAAACATCATACACACTATATTTTAACTCTAATACTGTTTTCAAGAACTACCTTGTGATCATTGCTGCTATGATGGAACCAGTTTTATAACGAAGCTTTTGATAACTTCAATAATAATAATACTTGCTATGGGTTTAATGAAAGACCATGTTACAAATTTGGCAATACTTCAGAATATAAGGCAACTCTGACATGATTTATTCAGACATTTGTTAATTCAAACTCATTTATTTAGCCAGCACTTATTAAGCACGTGGATACAGACTAGATTGGGACTCAGATATATAAACCATTAAGTGCAATAGACATTCACTTACCTGACTTCCACATACCCAACTTGAAGGATTAACAATTTTTATTCCTTATAGGACATACTGACCCATACTCAAGGGTTGTCAGAGCTCATCATGGGAAGATCTTTTCTGTATTTTTGCACATTTGTTTCCTCTCCACTTACTGGAAGTCAGTGATATTCATAGACTAATATATGCTCTTCTATTTTGTTATTCATGATTATGTAATTTAATTATTATATAAACTTGTAAAATACAGGTATAAAACAATTACTTAGAAGAAACCTAAATTGATAGCACTCTAAAAAGTGAGCTGCTAATAAAAAATTGATGCATAGAGAACCAAGCAACTCTCAAAACTTGAAGGAAATTAGTAATAGTCTAGATGCATTCCACAGTCAGTTTATTTTACAAGTATCTTTAAAAGTTCCACTTTAGATAAAAGGCAACTTGAAATGTAGATAATATATAATAGAGTGGGAAAGAAAATAGTGACGTTTTATTCAACAGGCCAGTGTTCAGAGAAAAGGCCTTGACTGTACACCAAAATATTGGTCAATTAATATACACTCACAGATTTTTAATTAAAATGTATATTTACATGTTCGGTTTCTTTTTTGATTATTTGAACTAGCTTCTAATTAAGTAACATATAACCAGCCAGACAAATCATATGGGTTAAGAGTATTTCTAATGTACAGTGAAGTGATAAAGGCAGAGTAGTATCAGGGAAAATTATATTTTACAAATACATATAACATTTGTGCCAGGCATTGTTGTTTTCTAAGACCCTAAAACATATTAGCTCATTTAATTGAATTCTTATACTTATGACTAGCACCTATAAAGAAGGTACTAGTGTTAATACTTTCATTAAAGATGAGGAAACTGAGGCACAAATCAGGTAAATAATTTTGCCATCACCCATTTATTAAGTGGTAAAATCAAAATCGAAACCCAGAGTTCTATCACCAGATTTCTGGGCTATTTTCCCTATTCTCATGCTTTTTCTCCAGGTTTTCTAGGTAAAATAGAGTAGTTATAAAATGCTTTCCATTTTCCACAACATCCGTAGTGCAGCATAATTCCATGATGCTCAATTCTTCTTTTTCCTAGTTTTCTGTGCAAAGGTACCAAATGTTTCACCTTTGACTATATTCAAAGTTAAACAGCAACTGTAATGGGTAATATGAAGCCATAATTTGTATATAATAAGAATTAATCTTAATGTTTCCCTATAGAAATTTATATATTTCTATGAAACCAAGACTATGATTTGAAGCTTTCCAAAGTTCACATTTCAAATAAGTGTAAGTGAATGGATTGACAACATTATAGAAAAAGTATGCAAAAATCAAATGGCTCTGAACATGAGCACTTAGTTTTCTAAATTTAAAAAATAAAGATATGATGATAGTTTTGCTTATCTCTTCTTTCCTTGATAGTTACACATATAGTATAAAGGCTAACAACTTTAATATGTTGCATTTAGTCTATCCCCTATTGGCTAATTTTATATCTAAGTTAACTTTGGAAGATAAAATGGATAAATTCATCTCTTCTAATTTCAGTGAGAATGCCATACTTCTTCAATTTTAGGTCCAGAAACATTTGTGAAACTAATTTAGATTTTTTAAAATGCATAATTAAAATGTTAAAAGCAGTTTTGGTATCCAAATGCTTTACTAATAAACTACAGAAGGAAATAGCATATCTGGAGCTCAAAAGCTGTGGATGATGAGTATGGCCATGAATGAATTGCCTTGCCCATTCCCTGACCTCCACAAATTTGATATTTTATTTCCATCTGGATTACAGGTCTTCTATGTCTCTTTTGCAGCTTACATACACAGAAGCTTACAACTTTTTTCTTTCTATTTTTTACTATTTATTTATTTGTTTTTATTTTGTGGCACTGAGGATTGAACCTAGGGGGATTCTACCTCTGAGCTACACGTCCAGCCCTATATTATTATTATTATTTTTGAGGCAGAGCCTTGCTAAGTTATCATGTGCTGGCTTTGAACCTGTGATCCTCCTGTCTCAGCCTTCCAGATATGAGGAATACAAGTGTGCACTACTGTGCCTAGATAAATTTTGAAGATAATCAAATGCCTCTGTATAATCTACAAAATATACAACATTTATGAAACCTCATGAATGTTGAAAAGAACAATTGAAGCAAAGCTACTTGGCTCATAGAGATCTCTATTGCTTCTTCATGAATGTTTTGGCTTTTATAACTCTCAAGAGGACTGCAGTTGTCTTTGGTCTCCTTTCATGATGCTTCTCTCCCTGTGATTTTATATGAATAGAGAGAATTCTGCTGAACGAGAACAGTATTTATTATTATTTTGATTTCTACAGTGTCTTGTCAATAGCTTTATCCTTGAAATAATTCTGACCCAATTTTCTCTTATCAGTGAAAAACATTTTAATCTAAGTAGTGTAGTGTTCATGTATTAAAGAGAAGTAGGCAAAAGTAGGCAAAAATAAACTGTAACTTTATATACAAGGTCACGTTCAGGTTTTTTTTTTTTTGCGGTACTGGGGATTGAACCCAGGGGCATTCTACCTCCGAGCTATACCCCCAGCCCTATTTTTTATTCTTTATTTTGAAACAGGGTCTCACTAAGTTGCAGAGGGCCTCACTAAGTAGCTGAGGCTGGCCGCAAACCGGGATCCTCCTGTCTCAGCCTCCCAAGTACTGGGATTACAACTGTGCACCACCACACCTGGCTCAGTTTTTCTTTAAATCAGTACTTTGTTGCTTTATTTTTATTTATTGATGATGCTTATCAGAGGATGAGAAATTTCACATATACTGCATATTTAGAAATAATTTCTAATTTATGGCATATATACATACATCTATACATATCATATCTGTATCTATCTACCTATTATCTATCTATCTATCTAGTCAGCCCTTAGCATCAAGTTCTACATCTGATAATTCAACTAGCAGGGGATCAATGCCCTAAAAAACGATGTCTGTATTGAACATGTACAAATATTTTTGTCTTGTCATTATTCCCTAAGCAATACAGTTTAACAACTATTTGCACAGCATTTACATTGCATAGGTATTATAAGTAATCTAGAGATGATTTATAGTATGTGGAAGATGTGTATACATTATATACAAATGCTACCCCACTTTATACAAGGGACTCGAGCATCCAAGGATTCTGGTAACAATCCCTGTGCATATCAAGGGACAACTGTATATGACATTTGAATTAAAAAGAAATGTTGAACTATTAATATTGGGTCTGTGGTCATGGCAAAATATTAAAAGTTAAATTTAGAGCACTGTGTGTGTCTTTGCTGGCCCACACTTCCCGGGTCAGAGATGCGAGTACTTTAGCTATCACTGATGGGAAGATTCCAATCTATTCAGGATTTTGGACAATTATAGCAGTCAAAGTAAGACCAGAAGCTTCCATGGTGTTACGATGGTCCTAAGAGTGTACACAGATTTCCTCTGATGGACTGACTGAAAAAAGAAAAGTATTGATTCATTGACTTTCAGAGCACCATCGATTAATGAGCCCAGGAAGTTTAATTTATTATTCTCTAGTAAAATAAACAGAACCTTAAAGAGATTCATTAAATTGACAGAATTAACTGCAGATTTAGTTCTCCATACTTGGTGTTTTTATATATGGCTACTCTCTTCTAAACACCTGAAAGTTCTACTCTCTCTCTTATTTTTTTCTCGCCTTTCTTCTCTTTCCTTTTTAGTCTGGTTTCATCTTTTCCCACATGTATGGTTTTACTCTGCATTCTTTCCTTCTTTATTAGTTTCTTGCTTTCTCTGTTTATTTTCCTTTTTCCACTCTTTTCCCCTCAATTTCCTGTTTTCAATTTTTTAGTTGACTCTAAAATTTAGTCTATTTCAATGTATACGTTTTGAGCCTGACCTGCTCCTTCCTACCTTTACAGGGTATTAAGGCAACAGTACAAATGGAGGGTTATATACAATATGGCTAAGTACTAAGTATTTATGTTAAAATCAAACTAAAAACTGTTAAGTATAATATTTCTTTCATTCTGATTTGACAAATTCCTGTTTAACTTGATTGGGAAGTTTAGGTTAGATTTGATATTCTCAGACTCCTGAGAATTCCATACACGTGAGGTAACAAAGGAACTGGGCCCCAAGCCCCTGACATTTGACCTTTGACCTACTCTTCTTTTTTGGCCCACCCTTGACTCTGTTGTATACCACAGAGGGGCCTTGCATACATATGTGTGGGCACCCCAGTTTTCACTTTGGGACACAATCCTTAACTCCCACAAATAGCTGCTCTTCACCTACTTCCTGGGCTTTAGCTTTTACACTGGAGAAACAGGATGGACCAGAAACAGAGGACTGTTCAATTGGGGAATTCTGAAACTCTAGAACTCAGAGTAACTAGAACTTGATATCTAGGAGAGTCATGGACTCTCAGTAAACACATCTGTCTGTGTTGATTTAAGACCAAAACTCTTTGGAAAAAAATGCCTAGTAGCTATTCCCCTATTTTTGTTATAAATATGTTTGTGTATGTAAAAAACAAAAGGAGGAGCTGAAGCCTCCTTCATCAGATCTGTCATCTCAATAGTTGTTAATTAAAAGCAACTTTATTATTTGAAAAAAAATGCTTAAAATCTGAACTTTCAGTATGCCAAATGACAGAAAGTTCTGATGTAAGAAAAGTAAGTACTCTTGAATAAACATGCTCAAATACCCTTTGTTTGTTACCTAAGGTTTGTCCTTAAGAAATCTAGAGACCTGAACTAATCATTAAAAGGTCATTGGCAATTTCAGCCTGGTGTTGGCCTAACCTGGGTTTCAAAAGATATGGCTTTGTTGACTTTGAAGTTATGTCATATAGCAAATATGTCATATAGCAAATAACTTCTAGAATATATTTGAAAATGTGTTCCCAAATATCAACCTTAAAGGGGCATAAAATGAAGTAAAAAGTTATTTTGAAATGAAGAAATTTTAAGCCAGGCATGGTGGTACATGCCTGTAATACCAGTACTTGGGGGGGGGGGCTGAGACAGGAGGATCACAGTTTCAAAGCCAGCCTCAGCAACTTAGTGAAACCATCTGCAACTTAGTGAGACCCTGTTTCAAAAATTAAAAAATAAAATTGGTCTAGGGATGTAGCTTAGAGGTAGATGGCCCCTGGGTACAATCCCCAGTACCACCACCAAAAAAAAAGGAGTTTTTAGTTAAGGAGAATGCAGTATTTGGGAAGTATATTCTTAAACAAGAATTCATTTTAGGAAACTTTGTAAGCAAAGGAATGCATGATTGAACCAGGAACAAATGCTGAACAAGATCCAAGTGCTAACTCATTGCCACAAATTCCATTTTAGATTTTATGATTCCATACTATTCTGAAAAGTTTGTAAGAATGAAGAATGTAGTATGAACCACAAATAGCATACCAAAAATTTTGAGCAAAGAAATATCTTTGGAGTTTTTTTGACAGAGGATTATAGATTCTACAATTATGAATCTTTTTTAAGAGTTAAATTTTCTATTTATTTTATTTCTATACTTTAATTGGTGCACATTTGAATCTTAATGGGAAATATGCAAATTCTAAGCTAAAACATTATAGAGAATATAGGGAAGATTAGTTAAAAATTCAGTTAGAAGAATTCAGGTTTCATATATTGTATGGTAGCCTTAGTACTTTAGATTATAACTTGTAAAGAGAAGGCTCCTACTAGCATAATAGAAATAAAATGTTATGCCAGAAATCTAAAGAGTTTTACTCTTTTCTTGAAATATAGTTATTAGTTTTATATTTGTTAAATTAAAGATTGAATGAATGCATGGATAGCATTTTATTAGTGTTTTAATCATAGCTTCTATGTGCTTAAAAATTTTTATCCTTCTCTTCCTTTTTCTTCTTTTCATCATTAATCAAATTTTGATCATGTTATATATGTTATTCATATTTATTTATTTTAAATACTATTAATATAGCTCTTCATGTTGTTTTTTGCCTTTCTTTTTTATTTATTGGTGCATTGTAATCATACATCTTGATGTGATTCAGGGTGGTAGAAGTTTACATGCACACATAGGTCATTTAGCTCTCCCCCAATTCCCACCCCCATTCCCTCCCCCTTCCCTCCTTTTCGTGCTCAGCATAGTAGTTGACTTTAATAAGTTTGTGTATGTACATCATGTGCATTAGGGTGTTTCCCTCTTCCCCCTCCCATCTCACTCAGGTCACCTTCTTCTTTAAGATATTTAAAAATTATCCCAGACATAGAAGTTAAAATGATATAGCATAGATTTTAATTTGAGAGCCAACTATAAGAAATTACAAATTTGTAATTAATTTAGTCATCAGTGCCAGGATTGCAGTATTAAAGGACTCTGTGTTCAAGTTTACCAAGGTAAGAATCCTTCTGCATACTCGCATGTTGAAGGCTGAACTTCAAGAAGCTTTGAAGCATTTGAAATATTGAAGCTGGAAAATAGAAAATGTGTGACAGCCAACTTGACAAGTGTCAGAGATTGCCTTATGAAAGTCTCATTATATTGTTTCAAACTACTGCAAGGAAATTGTATAGAGAACTCCTTCAACAAGGTCATAGCAGTTCCTAAGAGGGTGGGAGAGAGAGGGCGATGGCAGGAATTAGAACTCAAAGTGTACATAAATCAGGGTTTAATGATTCTGATGACATAATTTTAATAGTGTAGTATTTGCATTTATTGCTGAACAAAGGTATATGTGTGTGGTAGGGATGGGGGATGCAGGTTATTAAGAGAGCCAGGGCATGATTAATGTCTCTGTCTAGTGGGCATGCCACCCTTTCAAAATAGCTTGTGTTGTTACTACACTATGATTAACCTGTAAGGCAACAGAAAAATAGACTCATACCACATTACACTCCATCATTCCCTGATATCATTTTTTAGGAGGTTTCATAGGAAAAAAATTGACAGTTCAATTTGGGTAGGTGGGTAGATAGTTTAGAGGTAGAAGATATAAATCTCTGAATCTAAATTCTATTCATGATATCTCCTTTTACCTGTTTTATTATTGGATTCTACCTGTGCTTTCATATAACAAAGTATTTTTTCAAAATGAAGAATGGAATTTAACTTATTTTAAACATAAAATTTAACTCTAATGTTGAAAGAAGCATCATACTCATAGTCTAGATATTTACTAAAATAATTTTTTAGACTAGTTTGTAATTGAGGAGAGAGACCAGTTGAATACTGGAAGAGGATAGGAAGAGAAAGGTGGAAAGGGGAAAAAGAAGGACTAAAGCAGTTCAAATAAGGCTATGTCCATGTATGAAGGTCTTACTACCAATCTCGCTGATATGTATGAAGAGGAGTAGGTAGCAGGGTAGGATCTGAAGGGAAACACACCAAGTGTTGTGTGCATGTATGTTTGTATCACTTTGAACCTCACTAAGATATATGATTACAATGCACCAACAAAAATAGTTTTAAAAATTCCAAGAGAGAAAAAATTGGAAAGAAATAGATATGCTATGGTAACAGGAAAGTCCCATTCCCTTCCTTAAAATATTAATCATCATCATCGATTAAGTTTATTTGGTCACAAACTATGAAGAATACTACTATATGATTAAAATCAGATAAATCTATGATATAATGCACAAGGTTCGAGGGATTTATAATCTCTTTAGAGCATCCAAGCATGAGAATAAAAAAATAAATGGCAATAAAAGGAAGTCAAGGCTCTGTGGTAAGTGATTTCTGTAGATAGTAAGGGTAACCAAGCCAGGTTAAACTAAGGGATTCACTTAAAATTTTAATTTTTTATTTTCCTGGAATTAAATATATATCTCTATATTTGTGTATTTTTAAATTGCCATAGATTCTTGGATACTTTATGTGGTACAGATATACATACTCTAGATAAAGTAAATCTCAAGAGTAATATGGGGGAAATAAAATCTGAGGTAGTAGCTATCAAATGATAACTCAGAGAGATAGGAATTTCAGCAGAAACAAGGTCTTACATATCTACCCACCACTGTGCTTTTCTGGAGCTTGAAATGATGGTGCTATGAATGCCATCTTTTCCCAGTAATATTCAGGGTCAGCTTCTATAATCATCCATGCATTGACTACTAGTAGAGTTCATTTGTAAGTGTGGTATGTGTGTGTGTGTGTGTGTGTGTGTGTGTGTGTGTGTGTGTGTGCATATATACCTAATTCTGGGTTCTTTTAACTTAGAACCCAGACTTCTGGTAGTACCACCTACCTAGGACATAGTCATAAAGCAGCCATCCAAATTCTAATTCTTAAAATTCTTGTTAATTATTTTTCTCCACTTTGCAATCAGTTTTTCTCCTGTATTTTGCTAGCCACTCTTGCTGACTTCTATTTTCCCCTTATAGCCTGTCCTATACCAATCACTGAATCATTGAATTTTAATAATTTCTACCCTATTCAGGTCATTCACCATTTTTATACTTTTATTAGTACATTGTAATTATGCATTCTAGCGAGGTTCAAGATGACACAAACATACATGCACACATCACTTGGTGTAGTTCCCTCTGCATCCCACTAGCTCGTGCCTCCTCCCTCCTGGTACATGTTAGTGAAATGGTAGTGATATCTTCATATATGGACATAACATTATTTAAACTGTTTTCTTCCTCAATCTTCTGTTTCTCTCTGCCCATCCCCTACCATCCCCTTCCACTATTCTACTGGTCTCTCCTCATTTTTCTGAAGTCCCTTTTATATCCTATTTTCTCTCTAGCTTCCATATATGAGAGAAAACATACTCTCCAACATATAGGCACTGGTAGAGCCTTCCTCAATAAGACCCCTGAAGCTGGAGAAATAAAACTGAGAATTACTAAATGGGATGACATCAAAGGCCATTTGCTATTCCTTCACAACTAGACTTCTGTCACCTCTTCACCCACCATTTCATTCTATAAACTGTCTGAAGACTCGTCACCTATAAAGCTGCCTTCCTTTCCTTGGCTTGTCTTCTTGGTAACACTATATTTCTTTCAGCACACCTATTGTCTTTATCTTTCTCATGACATTTAAGAGTATAATTTCTTGAAGTTATGTGTGCTATATTTTTTCTACTAATAGTAAATATTCTACTTGAGGCTAGAGATATTTTTCTAACCATCTCTGCATACTGCATTTATGCCTAGGGTATAGAACCATGAAACAATATATTGAGAAAGATGAATATTAATTAGACAGTATATTGGTTTCTCAGAGCTTCCGTAACCATGTGCCACAAACCAGATGACTTAAGTAACATAAATTTATCCTCTCACAGTTTGGGAGCCTACAAATTCAATATCTAGATTTTGTCAGCAGGTAAGGTTGGTTGCTTTTGAGGGCTGTGCAGGAGAATCTGTTCCATGCTTCTCTGTTAGCTTCTGGTGGTTTGCCAGCAATCGTTAGTATTTCTTGGCTTGTAACAGGATCTTTTAAATCTTCACATGGTGTTCTGCTTTGTCTCTGCCTTGTTGTTCAGATTTCTCCTTTTTGTAAAATCTTAGTCATCTTAAAGAAAGGTGTTCCCTTAAAACCTCATCTTGATCATGTGGAAAAATCTCCTTTCCCAATAAGGTCACATTCACAGGTATTGGGGATTATAGCTTCAACATCTTTGGGGGGACACAATTCAACCTGTATAATATTATGTTACTATAATGTAGACTGAGGATTCTTTGTTTAGGAAATCAGTTTGTAGGTTCTTACTTGGCTCTGTTGCTATACTTCTATTCATGAAAGTATAAAAATGATTCTATAAACTATATAGAGAATATCTAACTTTTCCGTTCTTTCCCACCCCCATTGAGTATCTTTTAATATAGATTCAAAACACTTGATTTCATTTCACTCTTGATCTTTTAAAATAACTTTAGTAGTTTGGGTCAGGAGTCCCTGATAAAATACTAAAGCATTTGCAAGTGACATACTGTACATTTGTTTATGATTCAGTTAGCTAGGTTCATTGGTCTGTATAATTATCTAATCACATCACTGTACAATATTGCAAAGCAGAAGTCTGCATAAGCCTTCTGTGATTGGTCATCATAGAAAGTAGAATAATAATTTGCTATGGTTCCAGATGGTGGCCTGCTTATAATAGTTTAGATTTAATCATGATCATTATAAACTAAACAAACTAAATTGTACTGTCTTAAAGAGAATTTTCATTTTATTTGTAACCATGAGGATCCCATACAAGGCATGTCCTAATCCATAGTAGAGATAGCAATAGACTATTATCACTATGACATTCTTTGAATGTCCATATTCTCTTTACCATACAAATAATTTAATCCTTAAAGTTAGTGCCCTCTAGTTTTGAGTGTTATTTGTTTGCTATTCATCTTTTGAGCGCATCAGGTAGAATATTTTTTCAGTGTTAAGAAACCTACTCTCCAGTAAAATGACAGGTATGTTGAGATTATTACTAACATTATCAATTTGTTTTGAGAAAATATTTTAGTATACATTAGTATAAAATCTTTCTAGTTTTTGAAAACTATTTATTGGCAGATATAAATTCAGTGTGCAATATTTTATGCTAGCTGTCCAGAAACTAGCTCTGTATGGCTTACAGAGCATTTATTTTTACCACCTAAGTCATAAAAGTTGTTTTCCATATCTTCAGTCAAACTTAACTACAGGCAAGGAGAAGTAGAGAAATTACCTGTCACATTATTCACAGGCCAGACCAAGATACTGTAATACCATGGCCCACTAAGCTAATTTAGAAGAAAAAATGGAAAGAGCTTTTTAAAAGATGGCATTTATATGTAATATATGTAGAAGAGTTTAGGTTTTTGACAGTTTGAGATTGTATCCTCTTTAGAATGAATGCATAATGACTTTTATTTCTTCTGAAATATGCATAACTTCTTGAAGGTAACTTTCAACTCTCATTAGCACTTTTCAAAGCAAGTTTCCCATCGCTATGAGACCAAAGGGTATAACATACCTGAAATTTGAATAAATGTTTGCTTATCAACAGTTGAGTCATTTCTTATCTTCTTTAGGACTTCAGTTCTATTAATTGGTGAATCAAAACCCCTAATATGGACACGAAGCTTGAGAATTAACTGCTATATCTATTAAGTTCCAATAGTAAATATTGCAAGAATATATTTAATTCTTCCTAGAGTGAAGGATGCTGTTATGATCGTTTAATGAGAATGACTTGTGAATAAGAGTATGACCTTGGGAGCCACACTTCCTGGATTTGATTCCTGCCTTGTTTCTTATTGACTTGTAACTCTTTATAAATTATTTAATTGCTTTAAGCTACAATCTCCTAGTCTATAAAGTAAGACAGCATTATCTGCCTCATGATTATGTTGAATATTAAACCATGGCTTCTCATTAACAGAATGGGCATTTGGTGCTAGAGAATTCATTGTCATATGGGTTGTCCTGAGCTTTGAAGGATGTTTAGTAACATCCCTAAGCTCTGCCTGCTAAATGCCAGTATAGAGACTCTTCTCCCCAGGCGGTGGCAAACAACTAAATCTCCAGCTGTAGAACACAGCTTCTTCCAGCTGAGAATCACTGAGTATTGATGTCTGTTTATGTAGAATGAGAGCTTTCTATGATTTCTGTCACATAGTGGATAGTAAACTTTAGCTACAATTACCTATTATAGAAAATTACAAAACACTAATAAAATGTACTATAAAATTAATCACAAAATCATCTTTCAACATGAGCACTATTTTTTGTTCTCTCTATATATTTATTCATGCATATGTATATATTTCTGAGTATTTCTGTATATATTTAGGTATTATATTAGCTATCGTCTCACTATTATTCAAAACAATGAATAGCATAGCAAAATAGCTAAAATATGCAGGTAACTGTCAAGCCTTGTTAATTTCATGTTCTTTGCCAGTAAATATTTTACAAATCACCAAATGTTGCAAAACAGACTTAAATTTATCTATCTTTTCTATTTTACCCTACAGGCAAAATATAGAGATAGGAAATGGCACATAGTAGGATGAAAAGATTGCTTTCTATTGTATAACATCATATTGATTGTGACCAGTAAGGGTTTTTCTTTTATTGGGCCCAAAACATTTTCCTAAGATTTTTAAAAAATACTACTTGATTCCTAGAATTCTAAAATGGGAAACAGCATGTGTAAATATAAAAACAGGTTCAGGTAATTCCATTTTCTTAGTGCTAATAACAATACTTTGTTTTTCTTGGTTTTCCATGTATTTCAAGGTCTTTTCCTTATCTTCTATAATTACCTGAGCTGTGCTATTTAAGAAGGGATTATTGTCACCATTTTAAAGATGGGAGACTGAGAGAGATCTGGGATAAATATTATAACTCAATGAATAGAAGTTTCCCTATTATCCCACAGGTCTTCAAATGTTTAACTTCAGTAGCAATAGATAGTTGCGATAGACAGTTGAGAAACATCCATGAGAAAAGTTCTCACTGGAGCCATTTCCACGTATTCACCTTTCCTTCTCACTGTTTCAAGTTACTAAATCCATCTCACAGGGCACTCAGGGTTATTCCCTTTAATGGGCTTTGGTAATGCTTTTAGTACATTACTCCACATGAATTGTGCTCTTAAATATTCCCCTGGACACTCATTTAGTTGAGTTTTGTAGTAAGAGCACACTGACATTGTTAAGGTTAATGACTCCATGTTTTACAAGTTGAAACACATTTGAGGTTAAATTGATTGTTTGGATCATTTTATTAAACAGTGTGAAGACCTTGAGTGCAGGTTTTACTTACTGCCTGGGAAGAACTTCTTTGTTATATCCTTATAGTGGTGTGGTGTCAATAGTGATAACATATTAGCAAACTTAGCACTACCCCAACAGTGTTTCTGGATCGTGGACTATAAAAATTACTGTCAATGAATTTCCATTGGTATATGGGTACTAGATGATAACATTTATAAAGAATGTGTTATATGATGTGTTATGTTTCCTTGAAATTCTGCCACAGAGAAATCGTCATTTATTCAATGGTCCCAATGACATTTCTGATAATCAGAGTTTCAGTAATGTGACCAACAATTTTTAAACTGCAATAATGGTAATAATAATATTGGCTTACATTTATAGAGTGGCTATACTACACTAGGCATTGTATTAAATAGCTTATTATATATCAATCCATATATTTTCTAGAAAGTTTTAATAACTTTTAAGGTCATATAAATATTAAGGAGAAATCTGAAGTCAGGCATCTGGTTTCAGAGTACATTTCCTAAACTCCTTCCCTGAACTTTCTCTCTCTACTACATTTATAGAGCTAGACCTTCAGTCCAGTCTTGTAAGTTCTTCTGCTGCCAATTTGTATTTCATTTGTGTAACATTCTGCCTTCTGCACTCATACTTTCAGTGTCACTCTTCTTTTGTTCACTTGCCTTTCTCTAAGACTTTATGTTGATTGACCACTATATCATGATTTCTCGGAACCCTGATGGCTAATAGATGAATGCATATAAATGTTCTAAGTTACTTCTTACTAGAAAAGGTAGTTATATATCTCCAGTGCTAAGTTTACTGGCTAAAGCATGTAAAAAAGCATGTAAGAATGGTAATGAATTAACTTATTATTCTATCAAGTTATATATTTGCAGGAACATTTGAAAATATCTGTCTTACTCCAAATAAATGACTCAATTATGGACATTTTATGTCCCACATCAGGCCAGCAGTAGAAAATTTTGCAAGAAAAAAGAACACAGGTCTTTAGGCACATCTAAAATTTCACAACATAGGTAGTTGTCTTAAAGACATGTAAGGCTGGCCTTTCCTTAGTAATTCTATTTTACTAAACTATGCCCAAAGTGTTTTATTATTATAATAAATATAAAGAAACCAAAATCTTCCAAAGATTAAAAGCAAGAAAACCAATATCGTAACACAAAGCATACTATCTATAAAGGAATAAGACCAAGATTGGCCTCAATTTCTTATCAACAGCTCAGGATGACATCACAGAGTGGGAACTGCCTTAAAAGTTTTTAGTGAAAATTAGTTTCAACCTAGAATTCAAAATCCAGCCAATCAGTCAATCAAGTGTACAAACAGAATCAAATTTTTTTTTTATTCTGTGGGCTCACAAAGTTTACCTCTCACACATGTATTCTTAAAAAACATCACTTTAGGATACTATTAAACAAAATGAAGAGAAAGAGAAAAAAGTTAAAAACAGTGATTCTGATTCAACAGAGCAGTGAATGGGAGAAATAAGAGTGAAGCTATGTAGGCTTCCAAGAAAAAAAATATGGTCCAATTGGAAGCAAAAGGACAGAGGGATCTGGCAGGGAACAAAGAAAATTCAAAAAAACTAGAAACCCTAGGAAACACATATTTTGCATATGAAAGTTGTAATTTAAATATGAAACTTCTAATTTATAATCCAGTATGAAGTCAGTTGACTTTTGGGAGATTGGTATAGATTTTAAACAATGGATAGAGCTAGTAATAAGCTGGCAGATGTTTAGGATATCACGAAGACAGAAAATGTTTTTTCTCTTAAAAAAGGAAAGAGAAAAATATCAACAAATAGAAATTGAAGGAAAAAAAGCACAAAACACAAGCAAAACTAAAGATAGATCAAAATATGAAGCTGACTAAAATGTATCTTGGTTTTGATCAAAAAGGAAGAAAGGGGCAGGGGGCGTTGCTCAGTGAAGAACACTTGCCTACCATGTGCAAGTAAAAGTCTATATGAATTACATTTTTGAGTGGAATAGGGTTCAGTGTCTTCTTGGGAAGAATCATGTGTAATCCTGACAATCCAGTTTGACTCTGAAGTGAATAATAGCTACATAGTCAAATGTAATTCATATTTTAATTGGTGTTTAACTTTTTAAATACTGTTATTGCTCACAGCAATTATACATTTTAGTGAGGTTCATATTCATACAAACAGACAAGCACAGGTCTTGGTACGATTCCCTTTGGGTCTCACCATGCTACCCACCCCTCCCCATACGTAACAGCTAGATTGGTGATGATACCTTCATACATGAGCACAGCATCCTTTGAAGTGTTTCTATCATCAGTTCTTCCCTTTCCCCTCACCACCTACTTTCCCTTGTTCCTACCACTATTCTTCTTGTCTTTTTCAATGATCTACAGTCCCTTTTGTTTCCCATTTTCTCTCTAGCTTCCACATAGGAGAGAAAACATTCAACCTTTGACTTTTTGTGACTTTTTTCATTTAGTATAATAGCATAATATAATAACCCTAGATATAAATTATTTAAGGTTATAGGAATCTTGCCCAATATAAAAGTAAAAATAGTAATGTGATAAATTTGGAGGTGAAAGAAACATATATAGAGATACTAATATATTAATCTTACATGAGGAAAATTGAGATATAATCAGTCTGTGTATAATTTAACTTTTTAAAATATGCAGAAATTAAGAATAGTATTTAAAACTATGTTTGGAATTAATAGGTGTTTATGAACTAAATATGCTTATATAGCACAAAGAAAACAGTTTTTTTAAATTTATAAATTAATAAAAATAGTATTAGCATATGATTTAGTAAAATGAATAAAACCATCAAAATAACTAAAAACAGAAGCTATTTTAGACAGTAAATAAGTCTACTACTCTGATTTGAGTAATAAAGTATCAGAATCAGAAGGAAGCCAAAGAAGGAAGAAAGGACAGAGGCAGATAACTAGGTTAATTTAGTAATTGAAGGAGAAAAGATTAAAGCCAAAGAGCAGGAATTTGAAATCAGAGAACAACATAAGAAATCACTTTAAGCAAAACTACTGTTCTGAATTTGTATGATTCTTGTATGCTTTACTTTGTTACTGGCTGAGAAAAATTAGAAGTTGAAAAACTCTCTTTGAACATCATAGTGGAAAACAGAAGGAAAATCTAGAAATGTATTCTTTGAATGTATTCATTTTCCAGTTAAGTAAAGTATAACATATATAACTTAGTAACAAAGTTTATGTTGTAGTTTAGGCTTCATTTGACCAAATGGTGTCTTCATTATTATATGAAGCAGTCAACATTATTACAGAAAGAGGTTATGATTGTTGGTTCACTTAATAGCATATGAATACTTGAAAATAATATTTAGATTAATGTTATCTCATTCTTTGATGAGTACAAATCTTAGGTTCATAGGAACTCTCTGAGAATAGGATAATGTCATATCCCATAGTTCCTAATATTTAAACTTGATAAAAATAAATATCCAGTATACCATATGCTATTTTTTTTTTTTTGCGGTGCTGGGGATTGAACCCAGGGGCATTCTACCTCCAAGCTATACCCCCAGCCCTATTTTTTATTCTTTATTTTGAAACAGGGTCTCACTAAGTTGCAGAGGGCCTCACTAAGTAGCTGAGGCTGGCCATGAACCTGCGATCCTCCTGTCTCAGCCTCCCAAGTACTGGGATTACAAGCATGCGTCAACCACACCTGGCTGCAATATTTCTAATTACTTTGAATAATTTATAAGATTCTCACCTATATGTCCTGGCTAGAAGAAAAGGCCAAAGATATCATTATGTATATAATAAATCATTATATAGCAACATACGTATATTCAAATATACATGCCTCATACTCATTTTAACTTTATACTCAAATTTATAATTTTGGTACATTCAAATAACTGTATATCTATATATATATATATATATATATATATATATATATTTCTTTCTGTATATTCTTCTACTTCCTTGGTCTGAAGATACTGACTTAAAATATATATATATATATATATATATATATATATATACACACACACACACACATAATTTTAAGTATATTTAGTTTCTGTGAGAAGCACATCTCATTGCATAGATGATTTTTTCTCTCTTTCTAAGGTTAAAAATTAGTAAAAATATTAGACAGGCTCTTGGAGGATTTGGAAGGTCTTAATACACTAACTCTGGGAAGTTTGTTCTGAGCATCCCTTGCCAGTATCTGCTCATTTTCCTTTTGTCTCACAAATACATTTTAGTCTTAACCAAACTAGAGCCAACTAATCAGACCATGTGCCATTGAATTATATTGTGACAAATTGACTTTGTTTCATTTTAAAGGATTTGAACTTGAAATCACTCCCAACAATTTTAAAGCAATTTTTTAAATTTTTTTTTTTGTGTGGTACCGGGGATTGAACCCAAGGGTGTTCTACCTCCGTGCTACACCCCCGGCCCTATTTTTTTTTATACTTTATTTTGAAACCGAGTCTCACGAATTTGCGGAGGGCCTCACTAAGGAAGGGGGGGTGAGAGAGAGAGAGAGAGAGCTGAGGCTGGCCACAAACCCGGATCCTACAGTCTCTGCCTCCCAAAGTACTGGGATTACAAGCGTGCGCCACCACACCCGGCTTTTAAAGCAAATTTAAACTTCCCATCTGCATTTCTAATTATGATACAGAAAAATCTGCATTAAACAAAAAGGTTTTTGTAATTTTCTTATAGAGAAGACAAATTTAGGCAGATGGCTAAATGAAGGAGAGTATTTTTATTTCATACCTTAAAATGCCTTCTAATCATTCTTTAAATTGTTTTACATGGCTGAAGTTTACTTTAAATCACATTTTCATGTTATTATAAAGGTTTACATAACATTTATATATAATTTTAGTCTTATTTATATATGTGGCAATATGAATACATTCATTCAATGCTTTCTTAACCCAAACAGTGAAATGGTTTTTATCATTTTTAGCTCTGTGTTGCTTGACTTAATGTAAAAAGTCCCACTTTATTTTGATAAAGTAATTGAACATAATTGAACATAATGTATGTGTCAGGAGCACAGAATATCTAGTGATTTAGACAAGTTATGAGTTCACAGCAATATACTGATATGAAGAATGTCAGATTCTGGCATTTTAGATTTTTTCATTCTTAAAATACTTTTAAGAGATTGAATAGAGTGAGTGAATCATATTAACACCCATAGAGAGATTTATTGTTCTAGATAAAAATTGAGGTCAGTTGATAAAATACATAGGCATACAGCTACACAGTAGCTGACCCATGGATAAACATAGGGTTTCATTCCTTAAAATGTCAATTTCATACCTCCCAGAAACGCCAAACACCAAGACTGAAAATCAGACATTGACTTTGTGGTTTCATATCTTTAACCATAAACCATACTTTCAGTAAAAATGTACGGTTGGTTATAGGTATATTATAGAATTATTTACCAGATATAATTATAGATGCAGAATTTTCACTTTAACAAAATGAATCACTGTGCTCCTTGGAATTTGGCAGCATTTCTTTAAACTTGTATCAGTTGTAAAAACAATAAATAGAATTTTTATGAACCAAGTGTAAAATAGACATATATTTGTGTGAATGTGTACTCATGTAGATCTTCACTTTATTAGTATATGTAAAGAAATTCTTTTTAAGAAGTAGTTTAGGACATGTGTAGATACATTTTATCCATGTAGATATGGATTTTTTATGTAATAAGTCACTTAATATTATTACTGATTAGTTATTTAAAATAATTATTGAATGCATGTTATTGAATACATATATCAATACATAATTATGTATCAAATGTACAATTTAGCCATACTCTGAACTTTAAGACACAATGGTAAGTGATACATATTTCTCTCTACACATAATCTAATCTATACATTGGTTTTCTAGCCCAATAAGGTTCATTAAGGTCAAAGATGAACATTTAATTCTGACTATGAAATCTGGAAATAATAGAGTTGTTCTTTATAGCAACAGTAGATATTTTCTGGGCAGAGGGAATGTCTCAGTCAGCATTCTCACTGCTATAATCCAAAGAACTGACTATACAATTTAAGAAGGAAGATTTATTTGCTCACAATTTCCACAGAGATTTTTGGGTTCAGTCCATGTGAGGCTGGGAACCGCAGGTCTCAGGGCATGGCAGCGGGAAGTGGAGAGAGGGATAGCGCAAAGCTTCCCATCTCACATCACAGAGGCCAGAAGCAAGGGAGCGCATGAGGGGAGGAGGAGCCTTATATAATCCCCAAGGCGGCACCTGAGGGACCCACCTCCTCCAGCCATACCCTACCAGCCCAGGCCACCACGCAGATAAATCCATTACAGTGGACTTATCCACTGCTGAGCTTACAACCAAGCCCCACTTCCACTGCTGCCTTGTTTCTGTGAGGGTTGGGGGGCATTTCAAATCTAAACTCTCACAGGCAATAACAAATTTAAAGAGCTGGAATGAAAGTCTCTGCTGTGATTCAGAAGTCCTGTCAGTGGGAACTGAGAAGAGGTTGGAAACATAGACTCAGGCCAAATGGTGACAGGTTTTGCATTCCAAATGCAGGGTTTGGGACTTAATTTTCTTTTTCAAACTTATGTGAAACTAAGACTGAGGATAGAATAACACAAGTAATAACCTGAATTCTGTGCACCATTTGCTGGGATTCTGCTATTGTCAACAATTGTCCCCATCTGTCAGACATTTGTTCATCCTTGGTGTGTGTGTGTGTGTGTGTGTGTGTGTGTGTGTGTGTGTGCGCGCATATGTCTGTGTGTATGTGTGCACGTGTGTGTGTGACTTCCTTCTGCACATCATATCCTTTCAACTTCATATGTCATTGTGAATTTCCCAAGAGTTACAATATTCTTATACCACAATATGGTAGCAACTTCAGCAAATTTAATAATACAATTTTTTTAAATCCAATCTACTGTTCATATTCTAGCTTTCATAATTGGCTCATTAATATCCTCTATACCCTTTATTTTTCTCAGTACAAGATCCAGTCTAGGAACAGGTATTGTACTTAGTTATCATTTATTTATTTATTTATTTATTTATTTATTTTTATGCATCTTTTTGTGATACTGGAAATTGAACCCAGGGGGCCTTCTACCTCTGAACTATGCCCCCAGATCTATTTTGCTCCTTACTTTGGAATAGGGTCTCACTAAATTACCATTCATTCACCTCAAACCTGTGATTCTCTTGTCTTAGCTTCCCAAGTACTGGAATTATAGGTGCCAGCCACCTCACCTGACTAGTTATTATGTTTTTAGTTTCAATAACCTGGAACATTTCCATAGCTCTTTGTCTTTTTAAAACTTTTTTCAATTTTTTCATTGTAGTAATACACATGTAATAAAACATACAACTTTAACCATTTTAAGTGCACTGTTCAATAATACTTAGTAGTCATATTGTGCAACCCACCACCATCCATCTCTATAAACTGTTTTATCTTGCAAAACTGAAACTCTGTAAATATTAAATAAAACTTCTTCATTTCCCTGTCCCTGCTGGAACCCAGCCTTTTAATTTCTGTCTTTATAATTTTCACTACTTTATATCACTCATAAAAGTGGAATTGCACAGTGCTTGACTTTTTGTGATTGTTTTAGTTCACTTAGCATAATGTCCTCAACGTTCATTTATGTTGTATCAAATGTGAGAATTTACTTTCTTTTTATACCAATGTATATATGTACCACATATTGCTTATCCATTCATCTATGGATAGACACGGGTTAATTCCATGTTTTTGCTGTATGAATAATGCTACTATGAATATAAGTATACAAATATCTCTTCAAGACACGACTTTTTTTATGTTTTTTATTGTTGCATTGTAATCTCACATCACAATGAGTATCAGTTTGGTCTTGGTTGGAAGTTGTTGTCTTCCAGGGTCTGGAGTACTTCATACCAATCCCTCCTGGCATTCCTGACTTGGGTTGAGAAGTCTAGGGTGATTTTTATTGTTTTGCCCCTGTATGTCACCCATTCTTTTGTTCTTGCTACTTTTAGGATTCTTTCCTTGGCCTCTATGTTAGTCATTTTAATTATTATGTGGCACGGGGAGGTCCTTCTTTGGTCCTGTCTTAATGGTGTTCTATATGCCTCCTGTATGTGAATATCCAAATCTTTTTCTATGCCGGGAAAATTCTCTGAAATTATTTCTTTGAAGAGGTTTCTTATACCCTTGGTCTGTGCTTCTAAACCTTCTTCAATGCCTTGTATTCTTAGATTAGGACGTCTTGCATTGTCTTGTATTTCTTGAATGGCCAGGGTGTGTTGTTGTTGTATCTTCTGTATATCGTTGACTGTGTTCTCAGTTTTGAATGCACTGTCTTCCAGGAATGATACATTGTTTTCCATGTGGTCGAGCCTACTAGAGTTGGTTTCTATTGTAGTCTTTAATTCGTTTATTGACTCCTTCATTTCATTCAGAGTTTCTTTCTGATTCTTCCTTAGATCCTCAACTTCCTCCTTCATCTCCTCTATGCTTTCTTTGAGGCCTTTCATCATTCTGAAGATCAGAATTCGGAATTCTCCATCTTGCATTTTCTGTAGGTCAGAGTGAGTAATATCACTTGTTGATGCATTGTGGGTGTTTCTTATTTCCTCACTGTTCCTCATTCTTGTATTTTCGGTGTTTTCCATTTTGTGTTTCTGTTGCCTCTGCATCATCTTACTTTCTGTGTATGAGACCTCTTGATGGTCCCTGTAGTCCCAATAGGGTCAGTATGCTGCAGGCTGTGAATCCCTCTTGTCCGGTTGGCTGGGGTGTGGTATTGTGTGTGGGGGGTATGCAGGCTCTGGCGCTCAGGTGTTGGCACGTGAGAAGCACTTCAAGGCGCAGTGTTGGGTGCGGGTACTGAGGCGCAGGTGACGGTGCTGGAAAGTGCCCTGTTTCCAAGGCACATGATCTGGGGGTCGTCTGGGCCCCAAGGGATGCACACGTGCTCTGGGTCTTGGGCAACATCGCCAGAGGGTGCCGGGGCTCTGATGCGCTGCGCTGAGGATTTCACATGGGCCCATGGTGGGGTGCAGGCTCCGGGTATCGAGTAGCGGCACCCAGGGGTGCACAGGCTCTGAGGCACGGCAGAGGATTGCGCGGGAAGACGTTGGGGTCCAGGACCTGGTGTGGGGGCCTCCCGGGTGATGCGGTATGACGCCAGGGTTCGGGGCCATGTACAGTGGCCACCGGGGTGACGTGGGAGGATGCCGGGGTCTGGGGCCTGGCACAGGGGCCTCCCGGGTGACGCAGTATGACGCCGAGGTCCGGGGCCGGGCGCAGGGGCCACCGGGGTAAGACACTTTCAATTCTTTTGAGTACATACAAGCAGATGAGGCTGGCCTCAAACCTGCAATCCTCCAGTTTCAGCCTCCCAAGTACTGGGATTAAAGGTATGCACCGCCATGACAACTGTTTTAAATTTTTGAGAGAGCACAGTGCTGTTTCCTAGAGCAGCTTTCCGATTTCATGTTCCCATCAACAGTGCATAAGGGTTTCGGCTGTTCCATATCTTGCCAATACTTATTATTTTCTGTTTGTTTGATAGCGCCCACTCTAATGAGGGCGAGGTGGTATGTCATTGTGGTTTCTTCTTTGTCTTGTATAAGACTAAAATTTTGAAACCTAAGGTTTCCCCTTGCCTCCACCCAACTATTTAATAAAATATTCCTCATTTAGGTTTGTCAAAATTAAGATATTTTTACCATCCTTATCTGGTCTACTACATTTTAGAAAGGTGACTTCGGTATCAAAATAGAAAATACATGCACACATTGCATGTATGATGTTCATACCCTGACATATATCAAAATGTATAATTACAATTTACAATGCACCAATAAATGAACATAAAAAGTTAAAAAAATAGAAAATAGATAAGAATCATCTGAACCAGTTAAGGGACTACTGTGTAGTCCAGGCATGAGAGAATGAAGGTAGATAAACACAGTGACTATGGAAATATGCTGCCAACATAGACTAGCATGAGTTGTATGGCTGTCTGGGAAATCCATGGCTCTGACTGTTTATAGGTTCTATATATCCATACTGTGTTGGAGCTAAATACCAAAATTATAAAATTATTTCTCCTCCAACGTATTCCCTTAAGGAGAAACATCTTCCTTTTCATGCTTGTTGGTCCCTAGACCCTTATGAGAGCAGGGATCTGACCTAAGTTACTCGTCCACTCAAGACCTCAGTGCTGCTCACTTCTCCCTCAGTGACAGCTCTTCCCTATCTCGCCTTGTGTGTTCCATTCAGAAGTATGACATGAGTCATTTGTGCTAACAGTATAGAAGGGTGGTGAGAATGAGTTTGTACTCAATGTTTGCTTAAATCTGCATTTGTTTTCTAAGCCTTTCTTTTAGTGTGTGTGTGTGTGTGTGTGTGTGTGTGTGTGTGTGTGTGTTTGTGTGTGTGTGTGTGTGTGTGTGTGTGTGTGTGTGTGTGTACTGGAGATTGAACCAAGAGGCATCTACCTCTGAGCTATAACCCCAGTCCTATTTCATTATTATTTTTGAAACTAGGTCTCTTCAAGTTACTGTGCTGTTGGCCTTGGACCTGCAATCCTCCTGTCTTAGCTTCTCAAGTGTTAGGATTACAGTCTTGCACCACCAACCACCATACCGGGATTTTAAGCCTTTATTTCTACATGTGTATACAGACAATTTTATTTCTATTAAAAGAAATAAAAATGCATCAGTAGGAAGTAGGAAATTCTTCTTTTGGAGGAACTTAAAATATATATATGTATATTCTGGGTTAGACAGAAAAAATATATATACAAATCTGGGCAAAGTAAAAAGACAGGCCCATTCGCCTTCTTCTTGTAAAAGTGTAAGTGTAGATGTGATTTTTGCTTTACCCAAAGTCCTTCTTCTAATCTCCATTTGCTCCTCAGATTGAAGTATATATATCTTGCTTGTATTTTTACCCATATTTAGATAACATTTAATTCATTTTATAACATAGCCTTCCATTTCTAATTTTATGGAATAATAAATTGATCTCTATATTATCTCTATGTTCTATAATAAATTATTGGACTACAAAGCATTTCATTAGAGTATATCCTTAGTATAAATAAAAGAATTACTCATCTGAAAGTATTGCCCTGTAGATATTTTGGTGAGAGAAAATCCAAAGGAAGTTTGTTGTTGTTGTTGTTGTTGTTTTTCTAATAAAGTTGGCAAAGAAGAATGCAAAAGTCCAGGACCACATTCTTTGAGGCTGCTTAGCCACCTGGGCCTCTCAGCAAGTTGAATCAAATGTTCTTTACATTGCTACCATATTTTATGCACTTTGAAGTCACAGAGGGAAAGGACCAAAGAGAAACAGAACAACAACAAAAAAGCCTTGCAGCTCCAAAAGATGTTGACCTATTTCTTTTTAAAGTTCCAAGGGATTACTCAGCATACAAATGAAGATTTAATGCCCCAGAACCTTGGTTAAAAGCAAGTAATGTAACTAGGAGTTTGCAGAATGATGCTTGATAGAGAGGCAAAGCCACTGAATGGAGAAGTCCTGATCCTAATATTTGGAGGACTAGGAAGTACTGGTTCCCTTTTCTGCTGGTACAAGTAAGGTCAGAGGAACTGGAAAATGACATTTTTTCTTATGTGAAAGCTTCTTTGCTGCTGGAGATGTCAGAAAAGAACTGAGGTGGAGGGAGGAATAACAAAAGAAGGGAGTCATTTTGTCACATTAGGGACACAATATTTTCTTTCAGCATAAATTACGGACATATTGTGCGAGGCATAACATCGCAGAACAACGTGAGGCTGAAACCACTGGACATTCTTGGACAGATCTTTCTGGTAACACAAGAGGTCTGGCTTCTTCATTTAGATTTGTCAATAGATGAAGTTCTTCCTAATCCTTTTTTCAATCTTTCTGCATTTGAGAAAAATAGGACAGTGTAGGAAAAGCTACCATTTCTTTCTTCTGGCTCTCTAACTGAAGTTTCAGAAAAGAGCAAAGTGATTTCAAGTCACCACTTGCTTTCCCTGTGAAAAACATGGAGGTGAGCAGGAGAGCTTGGATTTCAGCAGCATGTCTGCCTGTCTGAGGTGATTTTGCTGGGTCAGTGCATATCCTTAACATAAAATTTAACAAGCATTTTGAGTTGCTTATGTTGTTTTTTGAAGTGTCTTTTATGCCACACCAAATAGAGAGAAAAGGGAACACAAAAGCTATTGAGTTGCAGCTCACTCAATGAATGAAAAAAGAAATATATATATATATGTAAAACACTAAATAGAGGAAGCAGGTTGTTGTGATGTTTGGCTTCTTTTTTTTTTTTTGCGGTACCGGGGATTGAACTCAGGGGTGTTCTACCTCCACGCTACACCCCCGGACCTATTTTTGATACTTTATTTTGAAACCGGGTCTCACAAAGTTGTGGAGGCCAAACTAAGTAGAGAGAAAGAGAGACACAGGGAGAGAGAGAGAGCAAGCTGAGGCCAGCCGCGAACCCAGATCCTCCGGTCTCCACCTCCCAAAGTACTGGGATTACAAGCATGCGCCACCATGCCTGGCGTTTGGCTTCTTTTTTGAGCACGCGGAATACATTGGCTTTAAGCTAAATCTTTATCAGATGACAGTTCCACTAAACTACCATATATATAATATATTATATATACTTGAGTGTTTTTATTTATCAAGTATAATACTTGAACATTGTTGGGAAAAGTAGAAATCAAATAGTAGTATATAGAGAAAATATTAATTTATAACCCCATATCCACTGATAAATTTTACGTTTTACCATTGCTTTTCTCAGTATTTTACACAGATGATAGTAGTATGCATTTAAGTTACAATTATGTTTTTTCACCTGTCTGATAAAGCATTTTTGTTGGTGGTGTTGAAAAATTTCTTCTACTCCTGAGGTGAGATCACATTTTTATAGTTATATAAAATTAATATCATGTTTGCATAATCCTTGCTAGGTTCACATACACACAATAAGTAGAGAGAATATCTATTTTGTTAGCAAAGGCAATAGAGTGACAGAAAAAAAGGTGGCATAGAGGCTTCAATATATAAATTTCTAAGAGTAAGAAAAGATTGTTTGAAATGTTATAAAATCAAATAACAGCTACCATGTAGTACAAATTAGTTATAACTTAGAATCTATTAAAGTCTTGAAGTAATGCTTTCTTCTCATTCACTCCTCAAAAAGAAGTTGGTTCCCCCCAAAAAGACATACTTATATTTATAGCAGCACAATCCACAATAGTCAAATTATGGAACCAACCTAGGTGTCCATCAACAGATGAATGGATAATGGAGTTTTCCTTAGCCATAAAGAAGAGCAAAATAATGTTGTTTGTAGGAAAATGGATGGAATTTGAGAACATTCTTCTAAGTGAGATCAGCCAATACCAGAAAGTCAAGGGTCATATGTTTCCTCTCATTTGTGGAAGCTAGAGAAAAAATAGGAAAGAAAAGCTACTTTAAATAAAAGAGGAGAGAGACTGGTCGAATAGTGGAAGGGGATCGGAGGGGGAGAAAAGTAGTGGGAAAAGAAAGTTTGAGAAAGGAAGTAGATAAAATAATATTATGTTCATATATGAAGGTATCACTAGCAATCTCACTCAGAAGAGGAGGAAGGAGTGTGGTGGGATCCCGAGGGAAATGCCCCGAGTGCTGTGTGCATGTATGGATGTATTACTTTGAATCTCACTATGTTGGATAATTATAGGTGCACCAATAAAATAAAAAGGGAGCCTGCTGTGGTGGTGCATACTTGTAATTCCAGTACTTGGTGGACTGAGACGGGAGGTTCAAAGCCAGCCTTAGTAAGTTAGTGAGGCCCTCAGCAATTTAGTGAGATCCTGTTTCAAAATTTAAAAAATAAAAATAAAAAGGGCTGGGTTGTCACTTGGAGGTAGAATGCTCCTAATTTAATCCCAAATACCAGAAAAAGAAAGAAATTATGCAAAGGGATTTTATTGAAAGGTACCACTTGAGGTTAATCTTATGATTCTAATTTAATTATTCTGGAAGAGGCCCAGGCAGCAGTGATTTTTATAGCTCTCCAGGTGATTTTAATGTGCAGTCAGGATTGAGAAATACTTGGTTAGAATCAGAGCAGTTAGTGATATGTGGAAAAAAAGTCACCCAGAAAAAATACCAAATCTAAAACCTGAGAATTTTACAATTATGACCCACTGATTTGAAAGTGAAATGCAATGTGCTAAGGACTTTGCCTAAGTCACCATATCAGTGGCAAAGCCTGGATTAGAGTCTTTCCACTCCCACGGCTGCCAGAACATGAGACCACTCAAATGCCACATCCTAAAGATACTTACTTTTATTTAATGGAAGATATACTTCCAACTTCAGATTGTGGGCTATGGGTTAATTTATGAAAAGTATCCCTATATTTTTTTGTAGTTAATCTTTTAAATACATGGATTAGCTCAATTTTCCTAAACCCACATTTGTAATATTTTTTAAACTTCAGAACATATAATTTATTTGAGGCAGTTCATCTGCAAAATGAAACCCATGCCCAATGCTTTATTTACTGGAAGAGAGATCCATTCTGTAGACAGGGCCTGACGTGCAGACACAAGAAGCATCTTCATCCCGCTTTTCCTTTTATCTTCTCTCCTTGTGTTTCTTTCTCCTTCATGCTTCCACAGACTTTGGCATACACCTTGAATGCAAAATGACAATCCTTTAAACACTTTTATAGCCAGCTGAACAGGGGTGTGAAATTTGGGAAACAAGTCCTTTAAGCATAGATTGATTTAATAATAGTGTAAGATTTAAAATTAATTAGATGCAAGGAGACTATAATGATATTTTATTGTTTTCACCACAAGTTTACTGAATTTTTGTCCTAAGCAAAATATAAATTGCTTCTGGGATGACATTCTAACAAAAATAGCAGATGCTACCCTTTTGCTACTCACTATGCCTAACTTGGATTTTGCTTATATCACTGACAATTATTATTTCTAAAATATTTGTAAAACAATATAAACACTTTTATGAACCACTATCCCCTGCCATCACCATAATGCATACTCCTCAAATGATAATTCTATTGACCCAAGGCCCTAGGTGACCTGGTTTTTGTGTGATGATTGTTTGTATTATGCTATATTTCTGTGTTGAGCCAGTTTTTCTTTTGGATATCAGCGTATAGTTTCAATAAACTAACTAGAATGATAACGGATACCCAGAGAGGAAATTTTTTAGCAGCAGGTCTATTCGCACACACACAGGACTTGAACCCTGACTTTGCCTTCATTGTCACTGTTCAGCTGAGCTGGCCAGTAGAAACCAAAAATGAAAATCACATGTGTACTCTGAAACATTAGAAGCAGTGGAAAGTATAAAAAACTAAAATCTTTAAAGATATTTATATAACCAATTAAAATCTTTAAAGATATTTATATAACTAATAATGATTAGTTATTTGGTCAGATGATTCCAATAAAGGAGGCCCAGGGAAGATTTTCAATGTAGTTAACAGATATGAAGTCCATTCATATTTTTCTCTTTTTAATCTTTGTACTTTACATACGAGTGTGTATGGGTATTCGTGACTGTGTATATAGTTCTTCCATTTGGAGGAGAAATTGATATTGACTTGTAAATGCCTTCACTCCTCTTTTCCCTTCCAATTGCTAGTTACTAGTCCTTTTTGTTTTATGAAAAACTGGCAGTTTTGATGGGAATCTTGGAAAGTGTTCAGTGACATGACGTGGAGCATGGTGACTAAAAAAAAGCATTGGTGTATCAATATCAATGTCTATACTCGCTGCCACACTGGATTATTCTCTGTACTGGGTAAATCAGTTGCCCTTTTTATGCAATGGTCTCTTGAAATGTATAAAGGATTCACCTAATTCTTAATATTGTTTCCACCCTGAAATACTAATTCTAAACTTAAATAAGAAGCTAAAATAATTTTTGAAAATTGTTAATGGGCCTATATTTGTTGAGATTTTACTGTTATCTATTAACTATAATAGGGACTTAAACATTATCTCAATTTAAAAACAAGAAAACATAGAACACCTTATGTGAGAAGGTATTTACCAGTTTTCTTAGTAAATTAGGAAGTGAGAATTGTTTGGCATACAGTACACAATTTGATGGCATGTCATTACACAAGAGGGATAATTACAGGGATAAAGACTAAGACAATCATTGTTCAACTGAATCACATGTTTTGAACATTGCCGGGTACAACTGTAGAAACCAAATTTTGGTACTATAGTCTGGCTAATATAAAGACCTTTGTTTTATAAAAAATGATTTATGATAACTTTTGCAATAAATAGATTTTATCCCCACATTTTGTTGGTGCTGGTTTGCATTATTTAGTTATATAATGATAATTTGATAATTTTTTAATCAAGTATGGCTTTTTTTATGGTTGTAACCACTTTGTTTCCCAGCATATACTCCTAAAAACTGTAAAAAGTCTTATTTTTCAGTTTATAATTACACTGTAGCCCAGACATAATTCATACATGTGATAAATATATGTGGCTATGAGATGATATTTTTAGAGTGAGTTTATATACACACTATTTTGAAAAAATGTTTCAGATATAGTATAATGACCATGTATAGTACCTAAAATCATCAAATGTTAGAACTAAGATGACATTACATAATCTATCAAGCTTCCTTGCTCCCTGTTTAAAATCTTTATGATATCTCTTGATTATTTTTAAAATAAAGTCCAAAGTCCTTGGCATTTAAGATCTTCATGACCTTCCACTACCTCATGTCCTTACCACTGCCTAATTAAAACATTTTAGCCAATTAACCTCACACTGAAGAGCTCTCAACTGTGAAGCACCGTGTTTATCTGTCTATATCCTCTTTGAACATTAAGCTCAGAAAGTACTTCTCCCAGGAAGTTCCTTTCCCTGATGTCAAACCCGTCATTTGGGATTAGCACCCTGTGCATGCCACTATATTATCACTTTACTTCCAAGTTTTTTCTTTTAATACATGTATACATGTAAACAAATATGCACATATTTATATAATGTGTGTTTTATTGTTAAAGATAACTAAAAACCAGTAGTAACAAATCTGCTACCATACACACAAACACATATATAAATTACTTTTTATCTTTCTGCTTCTCTCATACACACATTTATACATAGTTTGGTGTATTAAATCTTCATGTTTGTATATTTTTGTCTTCTCTTTTTGCCTGCTTCACAAGGTCAATGGTTGTTTTTATTCTTCTTTGAATGTGTGAAATATTGACATGTAGCTTAATAAATACTTTTTGAACTATTATAGATGAGGGGAGAAAGGATGAGAATATTAAAAAAATCATTTTCATAAACTCACAGATGGCTATGATCCTTTAGTCACAAGATCTTAGGTCCTTATCTTTTTCCTTACTGATTTTACAATGAATTATTATTATTTGCTATTTTGAAGTTTTAATCCTTAAATAATTCTCTAAAAATCCTCTAAAATATTTTAGGCATTTTTGAGAAATAAAAAAGTCAGCATATTCCCATCCAATTTAGAATCTTTGATCATATATAATTTTGATAAAGATTCAAAGATAATCTATTTAAATAAAAACTATTCATCAATATATCTGAAGTGATATTAATCACTGGAATTTCAGAGTTTAATGAGATTCATCAATATAATAAGTTTAGCATTTACTCAATAGCCACTATGTGATGGATAAATTATGTGTTTTGCTTATGGTATTATCTCATTTAATAATATTTAATAGCGCTATATAACTATTATTGCCATTGATATTATTAAAATACATTTTACAAATAAATAAGTGTAATGCACAATTCAATTACCCTGAGGATGCTATGTCAAGATTCCAGTATTACAAATGAGAAACTGAGTGTCAGAGAGTTAGCGTGTCTGATGAAACTCCAATGGTCAATAGCAGATCCAGAATTCAAACTCAGGTCACAATTCCTCTTAAATCTAGTGTACCATCCTGCCTGTACTGAGAAGGTTGGTGAGAATCAATGCCCTTTGGATTGCTTATTCTATCAAATCACTCTGGGATGACTTAATAATTATACAATGTGTTGTAGAACTTTAAGACTCTTCTCCAATGGCAAATAATAAGTAATCTCATATGAAATGAAATTCAAGCACTCAGTTTTTCTAAAAATACAATATAAATGTGAAATTTTCTAAATTATAAATATATAATTTGAGAGAGAAATGAGTCATTTGTAAAATGTTGGTCATAATTGTTTTAAAGAAAGAAACAGCTTTTCTTTTCTTTTTTTAGCTTGAAATTCCCCTTTAGCTGATTCATAAATCAATTAATTACCACTGAGAGACCTGAGGGCAGCAGGAAATTGGGTCTAAATTAAGAAAAAAAAGGAGGCAATTTGTTTTAAGTCTCAAAGTTTAATGTTCAATCGAAGCTTAATCAGAAGTGACCCATTGTTAGAAAAGGAGAACATCAATGCCTTTTTAATTTCACTGTCATTAAATGAAGACTGGGGAAAATTGAGATAACTGATTATTCTCAAATGAAAATTAAGGAAAGATGCTATTAGAAATCAAAATAAAGAATTAAAAATACAACTGGGGGCACAGCTTGGAGGTAGAATGCCCCTGGGTTCAATCCCCAGTGCCGCAAAAAAGAAAAAAAGAAATCAACCAAAAGCATATTTTCTTTCTTTATGTTTTAATTCACAAAGGTCTGTTCTATGTTGGAGGTTGGATAACTCTTACAAGTGGAGCTAGGTATAGTCTTTAGAGACAAATGTAGCCATACATGTTTTATCTACTGGGATTAAAATAATGGCTCTTTTCTTTAATACCTATTTATTCAATTAAGTGGGATTTTTTGCTTTAGTAAACTGCAGAATTAATTTGGTGTCTTTATTGATTTCCAAATGAGTAAATGGAAAGAATGATTAAAATGAATGCATTTATTTAAAGAAATTAAAGATACTCCAGAAATCATTCTTAGTACTTAAAATTAAATCTACCTATAGTCCCTGGAATACATAGGGGAATAAATATTTTCATTTAGCCTTTAATAAGTAGCAGCTAAAGTATAAATTCATAATTTGTCCAGAAATATCTTAAAATTTTAATGTGAAGTCATTCCTGTGTTCTTAAATGAAATACCAATGGTGTGGGCTACATGAGAAAGAAGGAGGTTTACAAAGGATTTAAGCCAGTCATTTCCAGAGTGGTCTCTCTGACCTCCACAGTTAATACCTACATTGGGCTGAGTATTTGACAAATAAAAATAATTAAGATGATAATAAGAATAATACAATGAATGGTAACATTTCAGATCTACTACTGTTTTGGCTTTAATTTTCCTGGATGTTTTCACCCAGATTATGAAAAGGGAGGTCAGTTCTTACTATTTCTAGCTAAAGGACTTTGAAGAGCTAAATATTTCTTCCAGGATTTGAATAATGCATTTGTTTCTTCTTAACCTGATGTTTGGATTCATTTTCCCTTAACTTTAAGACCTTCAAATCCTGCAATTTTTTCACAGTTGATTAAGTACAGTCCTGAGAAAAGCACCGACTGTTCAAAACAAGCTTTTCAAGAGGCTAACAGGCTCTGACCTCAGAGAAGTGCTGCTGTTAAATTGACTGGAGACCTTCCCAGAGATCACAGTGTACAACAGACCACATTAAAGTTTGTAGTCCTCACTATTGAGGAAACTTCATTCACCTACAGAATCTGAGAATACCAGGTTTTTTTCCTACCTTGTAAATTATTTGTGTAAATCCTACTCAGTGGTACATTAACTGATGTTAATTGTGTTACCATGACATCGGGTGTGGTGCCCTGACCCATGTGTAATCAGCACCCACTAGTGGAGTTGAACCAGTTATAATAAAAGAGCAGAGTTGTTAAATAGCCATAGCTCGGAGCTCCCAAGTGTCCTTCCCTCATCCACAGTGACTCTTCCTATAGAGCTCCAGCTGATTGGTTGTTAAATAATTTTAAAATCACCTATTGGTGGATTTGATATTTAGGATAACATCTTTCTTCCAAAAGAAAGGAGCCAAGCTGAAGAGAAAAGATCACTCAGCTGAGGTTATGGAATTGCTTTCTTTACTTCACTGACCTTTAAACTTTATTTGAAAATGGAGACAGGATCTCAGTTGCCTTACTCAGCAGGATCACTATGTTTTGGGGAGTTTTAGTTTCATATATTCTGTATTCAAAACTGAAATATAACATACTGCATGAATTTAAAGTTATTGAACAAGAGACAAGGTTCCAGGCTAAGAAAAAAATAAAATGAGGTTAAGAAAAGATTTTAAATTGCAACATTACACAGTTGTGAATTTTATTCATAGATTAAGATTATATGAAGCAAACATAGATTTCAGTTTTTAACACCTGAATCTCAAAGGTGTATAAGTAAATACTGTACTATATTGTACTTTATATACTGCATATTATAGACCATGCATTTTATAATGGTTAAGAGCACAGATACTGCCTGTGTTCATTCTCCAGTTTTATTGCTTGGACAAGGTATTTTTAAATAATTTTATTGGTGCATTATAATTATGCAGCATCAAGAGATTCAAAGTGATACATTTATATATGCGCACATCATTTGGTATGTTTCCCTCCAGATCTCACCCTGCTCCTTCCTCCTCATTCTTCTTACGTGTTAGTGAGATAGTGATACCTTCATAGATGAACACAACATTATTTCATGTTTCCTTCCTCAAGCCTCCTTTATTCTTCCCAATCTCCTTCCATTATTCTACTAGCCTCTTTCCTCTTTTATCTGAAGTCCCTTTTCTGTCTTATTTTCTCTGTAGCTTCCACAGAGGAGAGAAAAATATGACCATTGACTTTCTGAGACTGGCTGATCTCAATTAGTGTAATGTTCTCAAGTTTCTCCATTGTCCAAAAATGACATGATTTGGTTCTTCTTTATGCCTGAATAAAATTCTATGGTATGTGTATACCACATTTTCTTTATCCATTCATCTGTTGGTGAATGGGCATCTAGGTTGGTTCCATAATTTGGCTATTGTGAATTATGCTACCATAAATGTGGGTATGCAAGTATCACTATAGTAGTCTAACTTTAATTCTTTGGAAAGATACTGAGGAGTGGTATAGCTAGGTCATTTGGTGGTTCCATTTTTAGTCTTTCAAAAAACTGCCATACTGCTCTCTACAGTGGTTGTAGTAATTTATAATCTCACCAACAGTGTATAAGAGTTCTTAATTTCCTACATTCTTGCCAGCATTTATTATTGTTTGTGTCCTTAATGATTGCTATTTTAACTGCAGTTGGATGGAATCTCGGTGTAGTTTTGACTTGCATTTAAACTCAATGTGCCTCATTTTCTTTATCTATAAAACAGGAATAATAATATTTACTTTGCAAGGATTTTATGAGGATTAGTTGAGAAAATATTTACAATGTTTTATTAGTATTAGATATTATTCATAATAAAGTATGTTTTCCCTATATTATAGAACACAAGGATTGACATAATCTCCTATATATTAGGCTGTATCTGTCTATAGGTATTTCTTTACTTTGTTGAGTATCTATAAATAAATGCATGACTTTTCACCATCATTATTTCTCAAGCACAGTACAGTAATTCTTTCCCAATGTTCTACTAATACAAAATTGGCATGCCAGAATACCTAAAACAATAAAAACATTTAATATTCTTGACTTAAATATACTTGACTTAAAAATGTTTGCAAACTCTGGCTGAAATTATAACACGTCTTTCACAATCATATTACATTTAAATGTTGAAAGTGACATGACCTTCTGCTAAGTAGTATTTAGCATATATATTGAAAACTCTGTTAAGCCTTCTACCAATAAGAAAATCTGTATTATCTTGACATTTGGCCATGTAGCTATTAGCTCTGTAGAAAAGTGTTTTGGTGAGTGTTTTAATATGAAGTCATGAAATCGCCTACTAACCTTCTAAAGCCATCTGCTATTGAAGAAGTAGAATTGTACAGTTGGATACAGATTTGTCAGTGTAAAGTATGGGTATAACATTTGTGTAACCAAGGTTAAAATTTCAGTTCTGACACAAGGTATACAACCATGAAAAAATTGAATAAATTCACCAAAACCCAATTTAAAAAATCTAAAACAGGCATGATAAAGATCCTAAATTCTTAAATTTTTATTTTTAGGATAATTGAAATGAATTATAAAACAAAATTGCTTAGACTAATACCCAATCTAATTTACCAAGTTAGGGCATTAAGACAAAATAAATAAAAACAAAAGACTACAATCTTTCAACTCCTTTGATAAGAAAAAATATTTTAATATAAAAAGATATTTGAAAACAATATGAGTAAATGAACAACTCTTTGATTAGAATATACTTAGTTTTATAAAAAATAACTTTCTGTAGTACTTATTTTCTTCTGATTTTGTGGACTGGACTACAGCACCACCAGGAAATGAACACAGGAGTGTGGGGCCATTGTTGGCAGGTATGAACAGCAAAGACCTTGCAGTCTATGGTTGGCTTCAGGAAAAGGATGTTGACTTCTCAGACATTGTTCTGCCTTATAAGCTGGTGTTTTTTTTTTTTTAAGGCATAAACTAAAGAATAGCATAGCTTCAAAGAACCTCAGAAATAAATAGAAAAATACAATGAATATTAATATATTATTTCTTCATTTCTTCATGATGTAGAAACATGCTCTACTGGTCACTTGCACAGTGTCAAGTGCCAGCAAGTTGATTACCTCTCCCTGTTCTTTAGCAGGAAACAAGAAAACAAAAAACGACAACAGAGTTTCCAAGAAAGTTTAAGGGATAGAATGTTGAGAGAGATAAAGTATCTCCTTAGGAACCATTTGTAAAGCAATAATTATTTATTGAAGAGTTAACATTATGAGATCTTAGAAGTTGTGTGGTTGACAAACAAGATGTTGGACATGTTATCAGTCATTTCTTAGATCAATTTAATAATACAACAAACATTTCCAGAGTTCCTCCTCATTTACCGGATCTTTATGCCAGATATATATTATTCTATTTATAGTGGCATCACAGATATGACAACATTAACAATTATATATGGAATAATAAACATTTATTTTATTACTATATATGGAATAATATTTTTAAGAAAACTTAACACTTTGACAACATTGACTCAATCTTAATTATTTGACATTAAAATATTAACCTAAAGGCATTTATTATAAAATACCTTAATTTGTAAAATAGTCTAAGAGCAACTTTTAGGTTTTTATAACTGTCCCTTAGCTTTCCCAACTTCTTATCTGCTTAGGTGTGATGGTAAAAAAAATAAGCACAAACTATTTAAAAATGATACATGATATGTAAAATGAGCAAAATTAGCACATGTTCAATGATGAAGAGATGTAAGAAGTCAATAAATGTAAGGGAGATTAACTTGAAGGGAGTCTAAAATATGAATTCTGTATCCTATGGAAATATTTTGGCAGCATGTAGAAAGTTTAGGGCCCAAAATACATATGGAATAATTAGAATGATTCTCATTTTAAGACTTGCATTCCATTTATTCTTGGGTCCGGCCCAAGAGTGACGCAAACTGGGCAGGGGGGTGAGCACCGATGACCCGGACCTTCCCTCCTCCTGACCGGAAGCCATGTCTAGCATGAACTCGTTTATTAGAAAGCACAACTCTCTTTTATAGTAGAGGTAGTACAGGAAGTAGGGTGTGACACCACGCTCTCCTCGGAATCTCTCATAGGTAAAGGCACCTGTCGTCTATGAGTACGGAAGGAGGTAACTACCAATCACGGCCCTTCCGAGGCCACTTCCAGAACTACCTGTGGAACCTCCCCCTGAGGAATTCGCCAGCGCCATCTTTGCCATTAATATGCTGAATTACTGCCACGTGGGAGAGGCCCGGTACTACAGAGCAGGCTTCTGCCAGTCCACCAGGCCCTTTCATGGCACTGGGTAGGGGGCCCAGCACTTCCCCGTTCCTTTTTTTCTAAAGCCAACGGTCATAACCTGGCTTGGGCGGCCCCACTCGGGATTCAGAAGTTGCCCGTCATGGAGAAAAGCCCAGAGCATGCTGAAAAGCCCAGAGCACGTTGAAAAGCCCAGAGCACGCTAAAAAGCCCAGAGCATGCTGGGATCTCTGTCTTAGGTCATCTGACCCAGCAGGGTCCTTTCCCGTCATTGGTTATTGACCGGGCCGGGGTTTAATAATCAGGGCCCTCATATTGATTGGCCAAACTCTGGTACTGGACCTCCATTTGGTGGATTTGGATGGCCTGGAGCCGCTTTTGTAGGAAGGAAGTTTAGGGCATTAGAGCTTTAACCCATGAACCTCATCTCCCAAATATTGAACAACTTTATACAGGCATTTATTTTATGTTCTAACCTACTATCTATATCTTCCTATATTCCTAACACTAAGGTAACATTCTTAGACAATCAACTAGCATAGGTGGCTGTCTGTACTTCCTGAGATAGAGCTACTGCAGCAATCGTGGCGGTGGCTATGAAGGCAATTAAGGCTGCAAGGCCTGCAATAATTAATTCAAGCATTTTCTTAATCTCCATTCCGTATAACACTTGTAATTCTTTCTCACTATACTATGGACCTGATATGCTAATAGAAATTCATTACTTGGGTGCCATTAGGTGTCACAGAAATGCGATTAGTAATGGTA